>CM021530.1:2210140-2230515 GCA_010994315.2 Pisaster ochraceus
TAATGACATTGCAAACAAGGAAACATCAAAAATATTAAGAATCTCACTGTTTTTGTCAGGGCCACAAATTTCCAGATTCACCAATTGATATAATTATAACAGCCATAAGACTGTCATAATCAATTCAAGAACACTTCAAGGAGGAAAATGTTAATTTCTACAAGAACCTTATAAAGGGCACCAAGGCGAAGACAAGGGGCATGGAGGCCAATTGCCTCAAGGCCCCCAGTGAATTGCCAGGACTTAGAATTAAAACAAGGTGTCGTTAATGTGGGCGAGGCAAAGGAAACATGGACTGCAAGTTCCAAAGCAAGTAGCAATATATCAGTGCCAATAATAAATCAAACATAATATTAACATCTTCTCAAGATTTACAAAAAATCTCTGGATGAAAAAAGAAGAAGACAGCATTCAGGTTCAATAATCCTCCTTGCCGTAGGGCTGACACTTCGCTCTTGTAAGCACAAGGCAGTTTTTTCCCCCCATACAGGGCACCTCTAAAATGAACATTGAGAGTTTGTACCAGGAACATTTCAAAGGGCACCAAGGCAGTGCCAAGGGGCATGCAGGCAATTGCATCAATTGCCTCCATGAAGCTTCAGCTGTCGCCGTCTCTGGCACGTACTTTTTACAACTACTCTGAAAACACTGTTTCTCAAGTTAAATTTATCCATTTTACACTCTGTATGTTTGAGTTTTTAAGGTCGACATTGAAATAAATTGTTGACACACAGTTCCTACACACTACATGTCGTTATGTACATGTAACTGTGCAGAGATAACTGAGCACTGTAAAAATACACAAGATAATACTGTATGGATGCTTCATTTAGAGACCCCTTCAATTGACTCCAAGTAATTGCTGCACCTTTTTACCATTCGATTCGCCTACCCACCGTCACTTACAAAGTAAGGCTGTCAAGCATTACCACCTCACTTATAAAAACGCTCATGAAACTAGCATGCCATCATAGTTGAGCATCCACTCTTACAAACCCCTTGCGGTAGCGTCACACACACTATTGTCTGCCACGCTCACCCTTTTACGAGTCACTGGTAAGCGCTGCGTAGCCAAAAATGTGCATTATACTGGGGGTATTGACTCATGAAATGGCGCAACTTACATGATTGGGATGATAACGTCAGGTGAATTGGGTCGACAAGCGAGGGCGGATTTCGAACAGGTAACGGTATCATGAGCGTTTTTCTATACGTAATGCCGTCATGCTTAACACCCTTAATGTATAAGTAATGGGGGCTGGTCGAATTGGGTACTTTTACCATGCAACCGCATGGTCTGCCCCCATTTTGAAAAATGCAAGTGCTGTTTGCATCATTAATGCGCACCACACATGAAGTTCATACCATTTTCTGTGATCTGAATCTTAAAATGGCTAGTGGGGGTAGCTTCATGACATACATGCAATGGACAGGGGGAGGGGGCACTAAATCGGAGAACCCCCCTTCGCAAATAAATGATACTTGATGATTCAACAGGGTTATGGTAGCGTTACTAGAAACCCAAATCAGATGCAGCATAGCCTACACAACACCAATGCAATTACAATTTCCTGCTATCTGCAAGCTGTTCCTTCATGTATCTACTACAAACCCAAGAGGACCAATTCCTTTGACACCCCGTAAAAGGAGACTCTGGGTTCATATATTTTGTTGCAGAGCAAAGTGTCATGTATACTACTACACTGTTGTCACTTTATGTGTCAGTGCAAAAATGTTGTATCTTTAGAAATAGTGTTTACACGACACTCGGGTCGGAAAGTGCACAAACATTGCACATATGTATCTTGCTAAAGTTATCCAAGATGGACACCAAAAACTTGGACGCTGAGCTATGGAGCAATGAGTACGATTGGTTGGTTAAGGTATAAGGTTTTTGTAGGCTCTCTCATGCGAATGTCATATGCAACGGAATGGAGATGAAACGTTTGTTCACTGACCAGGCGGTGTGTTCTGGTCTCTACTCAAGAAGACGCATGCGATCAGTGCAATCATGTACATGTGCAGGGCTTGAACTTTTAGCCTCAAGCTAGTAAACTCAGGACCAGAAAAGTCTGGTTGTCTTGTGTCATCAACTGATTAACATTACCCAACTGCTCAATAAAAATAATTGATAAACATTTTTTTTAAAGATGTTTAAATCTCAACTTTGAGTCTGGTACACATCTTTCACTTGTGTTGACTGTCAGGCCTAAGAGTACAAAAGCATACTTAATACAGTAAGACAAATGAGATGAATCTTCTCTTAGGGCTTGTTCAAATAAAAACATTAAATAACCATGTACAAAAATTCTATCTCATCAGATTCTGGTTAAAAAAATTCTGGTCTAGTAGACAAACTCAGCCACAAGCCCTGTGGATGTGGAGTCTCCCCCTAAATTCAAGCACTGATTTGTGTTATGGTCTGGTTTCAGGTTGATTTGTTTTTATCACAACTCAAGCAATAACTTATCCAGAGAAATTTCATGATTGAGGTTTAAATAAAAATGTGTGAATAATAACACAACTGATTTTGTTAGCAAAGGGTAGAGTTATAAATTCTGGCAGTACAGTTTGTTTCGAATGTTACCCTGAGTGACCTAAGTTACATGGGAAACCGGTTAGAGATTTTCAAGATGATAAGGTTATGTGATAACTATAGACAATAACCTCTGTTTACATTTGACTTACAACTGTACATGTGCACTTCATATGATTCCCAAAACAAGACAAAACTGAGGGGTAAAAAAGCCATGCAAAACATTGTCAAAAAATTTAATGTGAAAATGTGCGTAATTTTTGTAGAGAGTCGGTACAACATAAACATTGCGACTCGTTTGAATGCACGCCTCCTTAAGGTTTTTTCCCTGATAACAGTCAACAGCTAAGAAACTTGGACCCTCACGAGTTTATAATCTCCATTATTTGTCTTTAAAACGTAGTTTTCATTTTATCGCTCTCTTTTTTTCGTGTTAGACATAACAATCGGGGGAATTCCAAGCAGCCCCCTTTTATTTCTGGATGAATTTAGGGCATCTAGCCTGGCAGAATGTGAAAACACAGACCTATCAATATAAGATACTCGCTTTTTCAGGTTATTGTAAACGCATAACGAAGGCTACAATTTGAAAGTTAGAATATTGATACCAGAAATCAACAGTGACAACATTTTCAGTTGTTTATATGACCCAAAACATATGAAGTTATGGTCATAATGAATGATAAAGTGGCGGTTGGATGGGGATTTTTAGTACAAACAAAACTGCAACCACATATCCAATTATTCGGCAATTTCATAACCACCTGAAATCATAGAATAGTTTAACCCGTTACAAATGTCCAGTTATTTTTACAGATTGATAAATTATGCTGTATCGAGTCAGGTTCATGTATTGAACATGAAGCCATACTTTCGGAAGGGCACAAAGATTTATTAAACAGTTGCGAAAGTACTCTGCATTTTGGTACACTCAAAACGCACACTCTGTAGACTGTTTTACACATTTTATGTTCCTAACACAAAAAAGCAGGCTCCATTTAAAACAATTCATCAAGCATGTCAAGTCTTCCCTAACAACTTCCCTAATGTTTGAAGCAGTCAGAACAGGCACCTTCAGAACATTGTTAAACTTTGATATTAAGTCATGTTTTAAGAGAATTACGGACAGCGTTTTGCCACCAAATTTCTGAAAGACACAATTTAAAATCCCAACCTTCCACAGTAATTTCTTGAACTAATTTAAACTGAATTCAGTTAAATTTAAAAGCCCTGTGAGCCATGTAAACTTTGCTCAATTCCTGCTTATTGCAAACGCCTAGTTCAAATTTACTATTTCATATTTGGCTTTAAACACTCAGAGAATTAAAACGGTCATTTATCGATACAAAATCCCAAAGACCATAGCTCATAAAATAACGTTTATTTACCTGTATTTTCACTGCTGGTCGTCGAAATTGGCACCGACAGCTTCGCTCTCTTGTTCGGCGGACCTTCCAGGTCGGCCATGTTGAATAAACCGGACCGCTCCGTGTTCGTAGTGGATACGAAGAAGTCACAATTTCAGTCTTATTTAATACCTGAATCTCCAAGTTTTACCTTTTGAAGATCCATCGGTTACCTGTGAGGTGAAGACTCCATATAAACACAAATGGTAATACCATCGCGAGCCGTGGAGTGGTTTAAAATCAACGTATCCTGTAGCTGTGAAGACTGACCCTAATTTCCCGTGTACAAAGCAGAGTGTGAAAATGCTCGTCGATTTCAAATCCTTTTTGTTACATGATGAAACGCGTTTGAAGCCCCCATCCAGCCATAGGGGATGAGTCGATTAGACATGAAACAACCAAGATGGGTTCCGGATCAAATGATCACCAAAATGATGAGAAATTTCCGTTGAAAATGCCAGTTTTCCCCCGATCGAAATTGCTTAAAATGGCGGCTGTTGATGAAAACTTTTTACGCTTGTACTGTCAGAGGACTAACAAGGAAAGCTTCCGGAAAATTCCGAACCCCCGAACAATAATTTATTCAAGATTTCCTCATTAGCATAGGTTAGAAGGCACGCTAGTCGTATTTCTATTGGTGGATTTGGGGTGAAGCGTGGAAGATTGGCAGGTGATTAATATTCGGAAAGAGCCGTTCGGTTCGTTAATGTTCGGAATTACCCGAAATGGCATGCTGGGACGTTTTTAAATACCCAGCGGCCCTAGCGCTGAGAATTTATTTAATTTTTTTTATTTATAAAAAAAATAAATAATAAGAGACATGAAAAGGCGAACAATTTCTTGTATTGAGGAAATATCCCTTGGTATTGTTTGATGTGTTTTTACACAGTATCTTGGCTAAATGTAAAAACATTGCTGTCTTTGAAAAAGTGAACCCAATTTGAAAAATTTCAAATGAAATTTCTCCCATTTTAAATTCTGTAATTGGGTTAATTATTACACAAGATCATTGAACCCAGCAACTGCAAATTATCAATTTATTTAAAATATCAAATAATACAGGGGGAAACAGCAACTTGTATTTTTTTTAATCTAATAATTTGAGTAATTTTTAAAAGGGGTAAAAAAATTAAGATTGAGGATTGATCAAAAGGGTCCATGTATTCTCTTGCCAAACAAAAAATTATGATAAATATAATTTCAATACAACTTATTTCAGAATCTTGGTCTTCCTACTGAACTTTTTTGTATCTTATCCCCCAAAGCAGTGTTTTGATGTGTTTTTGTAAAAAGATGAACAATGTGCTTTTATTCTCCTTACCATCTCAAAAAATAAACGCTGTTGTTAAATTCTAAGCTGATAAAATGTTGTTTAATGGGGTTTTTCTAGGTAGTTTTTTTTTTTTTTTAAATGGGCCAATATCGAAGACTCTACACTTAAAATAAATCACATGACACAATCTATAGTGATTAAAATTTCAATCATTTTTAATGACATTCAGTGCGATAACAATTCACCCATTGTAGTAACCTAGCTTTTCATTTACATTTTGTCTCTAACGACTAGTTTTCAGTTCTCAATTTTTTTAAACTTGCAACAAGACACTGTTTTATGACTACAGTAAAACTTTGAAGGAATTACCATGAATAATTCAAACAAACCCCTGTGGCAACAACAAGGAGGAACCGAAAAAGAAAATAATAATACAAAATACAAAATACAAACAACCCCAAAACAAATAAAACAAAACAAAACAACAACATCAAACCAGAGACCAATTCCCACTGGTTTTACTGTGGGCCCCATTGCACTCACACATTACTAGCCATACCAATAACACTTATGTTGCCATTGAACTCAAAACTGTAACTGAAGTTTCACTACTTCAAAAAATGTGCACGCTAGCAACAAACAAAACAAATACAACAGTCAGACTTAAAATTAAATTAAATGAATCCATATTTTGCTTCCATTGGCCTACATTCCCCAAATGACACACCCATAAACTGATTTTGGTTTCATTATCAATTATGAAATATCCTAATATTAGTCTCAAATAACAAAATTCTTCTGACAAATGCTTGGTCAAAATTTATTTGTTTCACAAATGGTAGGTTCATGAGTCCATATTATGGTGATTTGTGTAAAAGTTGGAATATTTATCTCTACTTCAGCCAATCAGAGTACATCTATTGCTGATCCTAACTTGAGTACAAAATGTTACCCTTATGCAAACCAAACAAGATAGACGATATTTAAGAGACAAATGAAAGAGTTGTTCAAACCAGCTTTTTTTTGGAAAACCATTCAAGATTTCTTTCAAATATTGTCAATTAGTTAACTAAAGACATGGCTGAAAACTCAGAATACCAAGCAACCGGGTATGTGCAGCATTGGCTTTACTGCAAAAATTGTTAAATAAAAATTTTCAGATGTATCACTACAAAAATGCATTGTAAATAGATGAAATAATCACCCACAAGAATATTTCCACTTGGAATGCCCTCGTCGCAGAGAAAATGGTGATAAATCACTCCTCCCTTGATTCCAGTTGTTTTTGCCTTCAAAACGTGAAATTATTCCGAGATTCCGAGGGCATAATAGGCTGTAAGAAACTCATTAATTGGTCACCTGATGTAAATGTTGAAAACAGAGGACATTATCTGAGCAGTTATGCCAAAATAACCAATGCTACACCAGGGGGCAGGTCCAGAGATTCATAGCTGAGACAGGCCACTGATCCAGAGTGCCATCATGAGTTGGATTAATTATGCCGACAAGCTGCCTCCCGCCCACTACCCCACCCCTTCACCCTTCACACCCCCCCTATATCAACCACTCTGTACCCCAATCCCAACTTTCATAAGTCAAGATTCAAAACTCAAATTAACTAGCAATGAAAACACAAACCATTCACAAATCAGTTACCTCCATGTGTTTTGTTTTTTAAACGAAACCTCTCTACTAGTACTTCATTGTTCTGTTGAACTATTGTATCTCAAAAACACGGAGCATTAAACTCTTTCTTTTTTTACTACAAACAATTAGTAACCTCTCATGATTCTTTATATCTTACTGCTAATCGGCTATTTTCACCAGATATACATAAAGTTCAGTTCTAACTTATAAAAAAGGTTTTTTTTCAACAGGAGTTAACACTAAATTTTCAAAATATTTTTATTTACTTTAGTAGGATATCACTTTTCTTAAGGATAATTGACAGACAAAACACATTTGCACATTGGAGAGTGAAATTTTAACTATTAGTTGTCAACGACTCAAACAGTGTTAATTTATATAATAATATAAAGATAGTTCATTTTATTTCATTCAAAAATTCATTGTAGTTTTAAACTTTTTGACTTCATGGCCCCAAGCATGCATAACTTAACCATTTTGATAAGGCATTTATGATTATAATGTTTTAAAAGGTAAGCACTTGAAGATGTCTACCAAGTGAAACTTCATGAGGACACTGAAGTTCATTCCTGCAGAAAAAATAATAATCATCATCAAAATTACCACAATTTTTGCCGCATATGGGCACTTTCAACAATGAATTTCCTTGCATTGCATCACAATTACAGTTTCATCTTATTTAGATTGCTTGTTTGTTGTTTTCTTGTATCAATGGCCAAATAAATAATAGTTTGTTTTGCTTTTTTTACATCAGGTAAGTTTGCTTCACAAACGCCCTCTTGTGGTCAACAATACTGCAAATCTCCATGCCTCTTCACAAACATTATGCCATCCAAATAAAAATTCAATTTTTCATCACATAATGGGAATATTCACAGTCTACTGCCAAAGTTAAGCCAGTTTCAAAACAGTAGGTTCGTGTAGTTAATTTCAGAAGTTGTGCATTTGTAAAACACTTACATATTTTTATTCTTTATAAAATGTGTGCCTTTAAATCAACCACTGGTATAAAAACTTCCCTATCTGGTTTAGTAATCAATTCATATCTCACATTAATTATTTATTTATAGAATGTATATTAAAACAAGTACATAGTTGTACTTCAAACCAATATATAAAATACTAAAAGCAAATGTGAAACTATTATGTATATCACTGGGGTTCTCATAATGTTTGCGACAACGCCAAATGGCGTGTCGTGGCCGAGCTGTCCAGCACATAGGACTCAAGTTCTGATGGCAGAGTCATACCGGGTCATGACACTTGTGTCCTTGAGAAGGCCACTTAACCATGAATTGCTTCTCTTAACACAGGTATACAAATAGGGAACCTGTGACGGTTAAGACAGTACTGTGTTGCATTAATCCTTTAGCTCTGATATTTAAGCAGCTTAAGGTTGCATGCTCCCCAGAAAGTTTAACAAGTTTGTGGACTGGTCAAAGTATGCCTCATGAACAGGGATATTGTTGAAAAACCTTGATCTAGTAACTAGGATATATGCACATTTTAAAAACCCAGTGTTATTATTATTATTAATATTATTATTATTATTATTAAATCTCTCTTTGAGTTGTGGTGCTTTTTTTGTGGTGATTTCATGTACATTGTGTTACTGGCAGTCCGGTACCGCAAACCTTAGTTTGTACCTCCTTATGTGCAAAGTTTCAAATCTGACTGACACCATGATTGGGGACTTGTGCCGCGCGTGGCTTGCAAAACTTGAAAAACATTTCAGCCTGTGGAACACTGTTAATAGAACAATATCGTGATGCTACCATCTTCGCCATGTTCCCTATGTTAATATACAATAATGAATACTAGTTGTCATCATACCGAAAGGAAGCCAGACTACTGTCCCTTCCAGCCCGTGGCTACACTGATTTGAATGGGGGAAAACCAAGATGGCGGCACCACAATAAAGGTCTGTGGATTCTTTGCATATGATGTCACAAACTCAAAAACACTCTCACTGAGGTCAAAGGAAGACCTATCAATGCTGAAGACGTGCGACGTAGCGGCCAATGCAAGAGGTCAACTGGTGGTGGAAAAATTGCCTTTGCCACTGATACTCTGTATGAGGGTCATACAGCTGCTTTTAAAAATGGCCAAACAACTTCCTGTGCTAAGCAATTAACACAAGCAGGAAACCAGTCACAGACTGTACATGTGGCATGATACCATGGCTGGTAACCTTGATTCTGGTAAGCAAAATTGTTTTACCCTTAGCTAATTTTTGTGCTTATAGCAGCTCCATGAAGTTACGATCAAGGACCAATTCCACGGCACTGCTTACCGCAAAATTAAGTGCTTACGGCACCCTTTCAAGCACATAATTCTATGGGCGGTAAGCGCAGAAATATGCGGAAAACAGCGCCATGAAATTGGACCCAGGTGCAGCATGACTTGACAAGTTTAAAGGAAAATGTTGGCCGACATTCATGTGTTCGTCATGCGTTGTGCATAAAACATAGTGCACAATCCTTTAATATGAAAATACACGCTACGCATTGCACATAGTTTTTACAGATAATGCAGTACAAGTACATGGAATTGTGCGCACAGCTTGGCATGTATTACGCATTGCGCACTACGCATTACGCACATCAGACACATGGCTTTCCGGCCTTAAACCTAAATGTACTTGAGATAATACATGGTAGTCTGTGAAAATGAGTGCTCCAAGATAAATAATAATTTCATAAAATAACTTACTTTGTTATTTCATATGGTGTGCTGTTTTTTCATATCAGTTAAAATTATATCAACCAAAGTGGCTGTTAAAAAACATTTGCATACACACAATTACAAATTTCCCTCGCTACTTGTTAACATGGGCTGTTTTGGACCCTAATAGGATCTTATTGTACAATATTTAGTAAGTTTTATTTCATCTTTTTACAATGTTTCTGTGAAAAAACTGGGTCGCTAAAACAAATGAAATATTAACAGAATGGAAGCACGCACAAAATGTATATATTGAATTAATAAAAATTATTATAACAATTCATATAACAAAATTAATATTGTAATATTGCCCTAGAAACACAAACCAAAAAGCCACACCACTGAAAGGATCAATGCACACGTTGTTTTGTTTTTTATGTACAACTTTACAATCAGAATTCTTTACAACTTTGGCCAAATTTGTTTAGCTCCTAAACGTTTACATTTAAACCCATTTAATAAAAATAATAATCTCCCTACAAAGTCCTTCCATCGGCGTAGATTGAGCCGATTCTTAAATGGACCTTTACAACTGGTTTCGGAGATGATATCTCAAGTGGAAATAAGTGGCCATTTTTAGAAAGTTAAGTTTACTTTTGGGTGAAACTACTTTGAAGTGCATCATGCCAATACATAAACTTATGTAACCTGATTAAAACTTGAAAATGGAGTCATCGTCTCTTTGACACTGAGATTCTGAGCTACGCAGAAAATCAGTTCTTGTAATGCTATCCACCACTCAAGGACGCATGTTGATGGTATTTAAAAAAGCCCAGTCAGGTGGTCAGAACATTTGCAGAGACCAGCAGCCTAGTGAGGTTTGCGGAGAGACAATGTACCCAAATCTCTTTATAACACCCCTTACAAGGATTCTATAGCAACCAGTGTACTATACCCATAGCAGCAGCAGCTGATTGGTACCTCACGCTTAGGCACAATATATATTTGGGGTGTAACAAAACATATATTGACTACTTTTACTTGTGCTATGGTTAAACTTACAACTCCTGAGGTGATCCTCGGCTCGTTCTATATTCCTGAGGCAAAGCCGAGGAAAAATAGACCACTCCTGGGATCCCCGAGGCACAAAAGCACTCGAAGCAGTCAATATTCGAATACTATGAGTTGTGGTAGTTTTAAAAACAACTGGGCCCAATTTCATGGCTCTGCTTACCGTCGAATTCTGCGCTTATGGTGACCATTCTCCGCTTATTTTGCAAGCGCCAAATTTCTGCACTTGCTGTGTAAGCAAAGAATGTGAAGTACGCACGCGCACAAGCAAAAATTCCCTGCTAACCCGTGAAATACGCTTGGCATTAGCACGGCATCCCCTGCTTCCGTAAGTGCCGATTCTTTGCTTACAGTAAGCAGAGCCATGAAATTGCGCACTGTTGATTTAACAACTCATAATTTTGATGTGCACACTCTGATCGTCTTCAGGAGAATGCTGGACTTTTGCTGTATACCCAACATATAGTCTTAGCTCAACCAGCAAACACTAATCAACTACTCGTTGTCTAGAGCATATAAAGAGGCACTTTAAAATAATTGAAGTTATCTGAGAGTACTTTATTACTATTGTCGTTTTGTCATACTCTTCTTGGCTACTTATGATTTCTCCAAGACATCTGAGACACAGAAGTACATTGCATAACACCAAACCGTTACATCTACAACTTCTTTTATACATTATATACAAGTAACTTGGACAAAACGTCATGGCAGATGTTGTCTAACAGTAGATCTGCCATAACATCATGCATGTTCGACCAAAATATGCCACTCAGATTATTTGGGGGGTCATTTGGACTTATTTCATGGCACTCCTTACTGAAAATCAAAATACCATGACTATTATAATTATTTTCCGTAGTTGCCATAATGCCATGTCCAAATTAATGGCTGCAACAGTGGCTATGGCTTGATTCTGAAATTACCTATTCTTTAATGTTGTTACTTGCCGACAGCAATAGCCAAAGCCATAGCCATAGTGGCTTGATTCACACACCGCCTAACAGTAACACTTCTATCAAAACATTTTGTTGAAGTTGGGGGAATTTGTTATTGCTCCATGCAACTGCACAGCTGCCAACATTTGCATCTTGCGATCACTGAGATTTTGTGCAAACAATCAGGGAGAAATTTGGAATTACGTTCAACATAATAGGGAAAACGTGTCCATAATCAGGGAGATTTTTGAATTTGTTTTTCAGAAAACAGGAAGGTTGGTTTACTTTCAGGGAAATTTCTGCAGAATCAGGGAGAATTGGCAGCTCTGGAAATTGTACTTCGTCAACCATTTAAATGTTTGGTGCCAAATCCTGTAAGATTGTCAGGAAACTTTGTGATGCCATACTGTTTTCTCTTCGGAATGCCACAAGACCAAATTAAGGTTTGAGGGGATAGGCTGGTCTCCATTTTAATGCATTTAAAATAAGTGCTAGGATCAAAGTAGTGTGTGTTAAGGAACCAGACAAAGATGGCTTTCATATTTTTACAGATTTGTATACGTTTATCTCAACCTCAAACCCAGTTTCAAAGAGCTGCTAAACAGAACTCAGCTGGGAACCAGTCAAAAGCAAATTACTTTATATCGCCTTCTGGCTGGTAACCCATTTCTGCTAAGCAAGATTTATTTATGCTTAGCCAATTAAAGAGCTTAGCAGCTTTGTGAGATTTGTCCAAGTTTAACAATCAAGAAACATCTCCAATATTGCAACAGTCTATGTACTCCAGTATTAAACAACAAAAATGTGTAAACGGTTTTGAAAAAAAACAAAAACACGCTGGTTCAGTAACCTTTATGTCAGAGGTTCAAATCCTGCCCAAGTAATTTAAATTTTCATACACTGTTTTTTGAACAGATCACTTGACACCTCAATATCCAAAGCAGTACACTACTAGTACATTGCATTATTGTGACTAACCCACGCAAGATTTCATAAAGTTGTTACGCAGAATGTATTGCTTGATAAATTTATATTCTAAGTGAAAACTTACAGTGGCGCCAGGCACAATAGTGTAAAGCACATGATAGTTTAGCTGGTAACCATTTTCCTGGGCTAAGCAAATTACCAGGATTTTGACGATGTGCCCAGAGTATGATCTGAGGTCAATCTGAAATTCGGCCAATGGAGCATGAGAAACGTCTGCATCACCACCAAGGCTGGTCAACCCTTCACTGACTCAAAACACAACTGCAATGAAGTCACATTGAAGATCATTAAACCCTACCTTCACGATAAACTTAAGCCTTATCCAAACATGCCAAATGGGTAGTTTTGGCTGCGGCTAACAGCTTAATAACTGCAATGGCTTACTCTTCAATGTTGCATCTGCAGTGGACAGCCACAGCCCATTGGCTTCATTCAGATATGGCTTTATTGCATGCATTACATTATAGACCATTTCCAGCTTAGGCTAGGTCCACCTGTTTTGAAATTCCATACCCAAAGTATACAACTTCAAAATTACTGACGGATCAAAATTTGAAGCCATATTTTCCGGAAAAGGGCCATATAGAGGCTTGCTCTATGGCTACATGACTTTCGCCATAATGGATGGATACCAGTTTGCTGATTGAGTTGTAGAGCAGTGGATGGTTACCAGCCTTGATGTTGTCACACTCCTGGATGAACACATATGGGAACATTGTTCTGATCTGTCTAAACAAAATACACAAAATCTGTGAGACATTGATTTACAAAGACTCAATTAACTGTTCATGATGAAAATAATACAACCAAATTTGGTGTGTGTCTCTACTGTCTCAACTGTCTACGACACAAAAACTTCACAAAAAACCAGCGACACACAACCTAGAGTTTGCATTTCCCTCTAGTAAAAAATACACACAACTATTCATCCTCTATACATTTATCCTTATTTGTATCAACAGCACTTAAAAAACCTTTTCTAATTTTGAGGTAAAACTGATATCTCTCCTTAAAGTTGCAAGGCCCAATTTTCGCCAAAAGATTTGTTTTCTCTGAACGAATTTTGAGAAGTGATGCTGTTCAATAGACCTTTATCATGATGCGGCCATCTTGATTTTCTCCCGTTGAAATCAATGTAACCAAACCGAGGTTGGAAGGGAAAATAGTCTGGTTCCTTTTTGTACTATGGATTCTAGCATCCATTACTGATATGGGACTCAGGGAACATGACCAAGATGGTGGGAGCATGATAATGGTATATACCGTTAGCATTTGCCTCAGACAATGCACAAATACATTTAACATGCACAATTGTCTGTACATGGCTGACGGATTTGAGATGATGTCGGGATCACGACAATAATTCACTTCTTGTTTTTAATGAATCATGCAAAACCTTTAAAGCTAGACTTTTAAGAATCCATAAAAATAACTTTTCAAAATTCAAATTAACATTTTGGGGTCAAATCAGCAAAAAACGGACCTAGCATCTTTAAAAGAAATTGACATTGTAGGAATATTTGAATTTAAATTTAGTTCTGTCAACTATTGAAATGAATACAGTCCTTTATATAACACACAAGTAGATCCTTTTATTTGATTGGAGGAATCTAGGTCACATGGTATTCGTTAGTCAAACCATGACATGGCCTACATTGTAATACTATTCACCATGCATTTCCGTCCCATCCTTTTTAATAGTGCACACTAGACCACACCCTCATAGCGGATGCCAGACTATGATCCTGTACAGTTTGTTTTATCCTCCAATCAAATGACAATGTTCAACCTGCATGTTAAAGAAAACAAGAAATGAATGCGTTGCATTTGTTCAACAGGCAGAATATTTTCACCCGTTAAAAGATGGATTATGCCCCATTCAGCTTGGCTTCGTCTCGCTGGATGGAACACTCCATACTTCAACTTTTGAAAATATCCTCACCATTGCACTCTCAACCATTCACTATTTGTGTTCTATTAACTAGTGACAAGAAAACACCTATGAAGCATTAGTACATGTACTTGATTCATCAAAAAACATTCAGGACTGATTACAAAGCTCATCAAAAGGCTGATTGTTAACTACATTCTAAGTAAGTATGTTTCCCGAGAGTTTTGGAAACAGTCATTTTTTTCTTCATATTTCTTCTTCACGTTTTCTTTCCTTCAACAATAACATGTGACCTGGGCCCAATTCCACGGTATTCCGCTAATTTCATAGACAGATTTGTCTTGGCAAAAACAGGTGACCAGCCATTAAATGTAATAATGTTGTGTATTACTTGTAACTGGTTCCCTGCTGATGTGTTCTAATAGCGAATAAAGCTGCTAACATTATTAGCTGGGAACCATTTAAAAGTGATAGGGTCATGTCACACAAGGCAATCTTCACTGGGAACTCTTAAGCCGTGTCTGAATTGGGGGCTACAGATATGGCTGTTGCTAAGGGTGTTGCTATGGATGTCCTGTACTTCAACACATGATGACGCAAAAATCTTGCCATAGCCATAGCCCCTAATTCGGACATGGCCTACTAAGGCAAACAACTCCACCACATTCAAAATGGACTCTTCAGTTTCTCAAGAAGAATTTTTTGGTTAGTATCTCAAGTCGAGTCTGAATCTGTGGCAGTGGTTGCGGATGCAGCTGCTGCTGGATTTCAACAGTCATAACAGTTGAAAATTTCCAACTTCCGCAACGTG
This sequence comes from Pisaster ochraceus, assembly GCA_010994315.2. Classification (NCBI taxonomy): domain Eukaryota; kingdom Metazoa; phylum Echinodermata; class Asteroidea; order Forcipulatida; family Asteriidae; genus Pisaster; species Pisaster ochraceus. The sequence continues at coordinate 2,225,365 of CM021530.1, forward strand.
TTTCTGACAGCTGTGTACAAGCTGGGACATCGTGGGCCCATAAAAGTTGTCGCTATGCTAAATGGACACTACAAATGAGGTGTTTTAAATTTGCAACCCTTTAAAAAGAAAAATATTAGTTAACTACGCGCTTCATCTCAAAGCTTTCCGTCAAAATATTTGCTGCCATATTGAAAAAGTCATGTGATTGCACTTGTGTGATTGTCAACGATCGTTCACGAGTGACATGAGCATGTTTTGTTGGATGATACTTGTTCTACGACATTCACATGATTCTCTGTGACCCGAGCCTCAATTTTCTGCAAGCAAATTGCAGGTCAACCCGAGGGTGAAAATTGAGCGTGAACTTGTTACTTTTTGTTCTAGTTTGATAATGCCTGGAACTGGTTGCCTGTGAATTGCCTCATGTAACATGGCCTAATACATGCCACTGCGTTGGGAATCAGTGAAAACTTGGTTTCTTACTGAACTGGGACTCGTTACAATCCCATTTCAATAACACTTACAGATTCGGTCAAATTTTCAAGAAAAAAATAATACTACAAAATCTCTCTGTTTTAAGTAGCTTGGAAACACTGGACCCAAAACAAAGAGAAACATAAACAATTTGGCAATGTGTGGACTGATATGTAGCCATGGCGGTTCTACAGTCATAAGTGAAGCTAGAGACTTCAAAAATTTTAACCCTCGTTTGGAAGCCTGGTAATACATACAATTTGAAAACATAGCAAAATAAAATTGTAAATGGTTGACTATAAATTGTGAAGATTAGTTTGGCAAAAGAATGTGGAAGAACAAACCTTTTAAACCAAACGGTGCGAGGAATATATTCCAGAGAAGACAACTGATTTCAAAGTCCTTTCTTTTTAGTAATTTCACTAATGTCTGGTTTCGTATTTTTGCATGTTGTTCAGAAAATTTCTGAAATGTTTTCGTTCAAGTTTTTGTTTACCGACAAAGGGTTGGGGATACAGTTTTCTTAAAACTATCTCATCCCCTTGAATACCCCTCAAATCAATGTGCTTAAAACTTCTCTTTCTTTTTTTATGTGGTGCTGTTTTCGAAAAAGACTTTTTTGTTAGATATTTTGGTTTCTTTACACCTTTCTAGAGTTAACTTCAAGCACGCTATCTAATTATCTGATAAACTAACTTTAAACCGATTAGGTTACCAGCCAAAGTTCCATGTAATGAATACCATTTGTGACTGGTTCCCTGGTGATTTTTCCCTGGTAAAAATTCATGCTAATCCAGTTGATCTGCTAAGTGAATATATGCTGTGAACCAGTCAAACACAATGTACATGAAACCGTTTATTGGCTGGTAACCTGTTTTTGCTAGGCAAAATTCATTTGCGCTTAGTAGACTTTTGTGCGTAACAGCTCTATCAAATTGGCCCCGATGAATTTGCTACAGTGTTTACCTTGCCATGCCTCTGTTTGAAACTGAATTGTTTACATGTTTACAAACTGTTTTCGATTTGTTGCTTCTTGTCTTCTTGCGCTCTTTCAGGCTTGGTGTAGGAACGGGTCGATTCCCCTTTGGCAAACTGATGTTGGAATAATTTGAACAAAGCTGCCTTGTCAATCTACTTAGCAAAACAAAAATCAGAAAATAGTGTTTAATAAACATAATTCTACATTCTTCTACTATAAAACTTTTTTTTTTTTTTTCCTTTCTTTCTTTTTTCTACAAAATGAGATGGGAGAAGGTGCTAAGGTTTGAAGAGAAGGAGAGCTGACTATTGGGGTTATTTTGCTGTTAAGATTGTTGACACAATTTATTGAAAATGAGCCGCGTTATGACATCTTCAACTGAATTGAAAGAGTGGCCGAGATTGTCCTAATTTCGTTTTCTTTCAGAAATTTTCAGCTCTGAATCATTTTGAGAATATCAAGTTGATATTATTTCTGATAAAAACATATCAAGTCCCCAAAACCTTCTGGAAAACAAGATTTGTGAAAGGTTAATAGTTGAAGTGGTTTTTGGAAAGGCCGAGCCAATTTCCAGTTTGAACGACGAGAAATCTGAAGGAGAGACACAAGTGATCAGAGGTGGATGACGCTCAATCTAGAAAACTCATCTAAAGACTCCTTGAGACGAACCGTCCTCCAATAAATTGTGCCTCCAACAAGAAAATAACCCCTCTACAGTAGGTCAATTTTTCTTCTTCAAAAGACTTCTACAAAAAAGTGAAGTTCAAGAAACATCTGTTTTAAAAATGATTGTTTGAGGCTATAAAGCTACTAGCTAGAATTTGTTGGGTGCTACGCTTCAGAGACAGGACTAGGACCATTTGGGCTGGCTGGATGCGTATTGCATTCCTCTATTAACAACGGTGTATCTCTCTTCCCCTTACACAGGTACGTAACCATCTCCCCCTTGCCTCGAACCTTGACGGGACCGCGATATTCAAACATGTAGTAGGGCTCTAGGGCTTTCTTAGAGTGTTCTGCAACTTGGACACTGCCGGCTAGGCCCGTTGAGTCCATGCGGCTGGCGACGTTGACCGTGTCGCCCCAAATGTCATATAAGAGTTTGGTGGTGCCTATGACACCCGAGGTCAACCGCCCGTGGTTGTAACCGATGCGAGGGATGAACTCAAAGGCCCCGCTAGTGATGTTCAAAATCTCGCTGTTGAAGACCTGAACTTGTGATATCATCTCCATAGCGAAATCCATCATAGTAATGAGGCTCTTGTTTTCCTCATCCTCCGGCTTCGGAGGGTGCAGGCCGCACGCTGCCATGTACGTCGATCCGATGGTCTTGATCTTCTCCACCGATTCAAATTGCTCCAAACTCAGTAAATTGTCAAAGTCACTGATGAGTTCGTGCAGAACGCGGATACACTCTTTGCCACCTTGATAGGCCTCCTCGTAAAAATCAATGAAATTGACGACACTACAAAAGATGACGGCCACATTTTCATGGTTCTGGGAGAACTTTGAGGTGCTGCGCATCTGCTCGGTGACGAAAACCGGGATGATTTGGTGAAGCAGGTCCTCAGCCTCTTCCTTTTCAGCTTGCATCTGCTCCTTGTCCTGCCCTGCCTCTACTCCACCGTAGAAGTTGAGTCGGTAACTGATCTCAAATTCTCGATTTAGAAACAGAACCAGGACAAGAAGCAGAAAGACATCGATAATTGCCTCCATGGCAAATTCATAATTCTGGTTGGGAGAGGGACAATTCGGGGCGTAAGTAGGAAACTCATCTGAAATATTTGAAGCCACTTGTGCCACCATCTTAGATTTAGAACAGGGGTTGTAGATGAACAACACCAGCATGATGATGGCGCACAGGCAAGCCAGGATGGTCTTCATCCACGAGCTCAGCTGGACAAAATTACAGAAGTGGAGAAGTGCCACGACGATCAGGAAACAGAAGAAGGAACTTGTGAACTGGTAATTCTCGTCTTTCGTTTGGCAGAGGAAGTTTGCGAACACGGCGAGGACAGGTAGACTGATCAGAATGGCTCCCAGACTGTGTCTTGGCCCCCAATGATGGAAGAAACTCGACAAGACCATCATAAAGCCAGACCTCTGTTTGCTAAACGCTTGCAATAGAACAGCTAGAAGTATACCCAACTGTAGCACAGCTGCTATGGGAAATATAATCGACCAGTGAACCTGGACTTCGAAGACTAAGAAACACCCTACAGAAATCAACAGGTAGACCACAAAAGAAACAGCTACATCAAAGACAGTGTTATACTTGGCCGTGGAGATCGTCTCTGAGGAGTGCCGGCGATTCTTACGTCCCGCCTCGAGATTCCTGGGCTCCTTGGATGTGTCTTGCCTGAACTGCGACCGGTACAGTTTCTCGATGTCCCTGTTGTGGAAGGTGAGGGTGAGGTTGTTGATGGGAGGCTGGTGGAAGTAGTCCGTCGTGCCTTCCTGCTTGATGCAATCCACGAAGTCCTGGTCGCTGTTGCGCTGCGGGTTGTTATGAAGGGAGATGTTGAGCGGTAAGGGGCTTCCATCAGCCGAGTGTTCAGCGATGAGATCTCGGACTGAGGGCGTACGGCTTGGTCCAAGACCCCCATTCTCTCCTTTGACGCCCGGTACCTGAACCAAAAGAACAAGGATTCGAATCAGTAAAAGTATAGACGAGAACAATCTTAGCAAGCTGTACTCACTTTGGGTAACAATAAAATTTAAAACAGAAACCTTTGTCTGGAAGCTGTATTCACTACCGGTTAAAAAATAAAAAATAAAGAGAGAAATCTTTGTAAAAAATGGATAGACTCCTTGCTTATGATACCACAAGATCTAATAGCGCCCTCATTGAGATCAAAGAAAGACCTATCATTGGCTGAGAATTTTGCATTTAGTGTGCATCGACTGTCAGTATGATAGTCTAATGCTTGTGCTTGTAACTGTGGGTATTTTCAAAACGGTTTACAACAAATGACAATTGTAGACCCTTGATCTTGCACATCCTTCCTTTCATCAACAAATACAAAGAAAAATGTAACAAGAAAGCAACTTGATACAGATGCTAAAACACAAAAATATTCTGAATGAATACTTTTAAACATAGAATGTTTGAAAATATAACCCATCCCTAAATACAGCCATACAATCTCCCCAAGCGATCGCCATTCTTCACTTACATGGCAAGTGCTGAATTCCTGCGCTGGCTTTGTAAGCAAAGAATGCTAGTAATGATGAGTACGCAAGCGCATAAGCAAACCAATTCCCTGCTAACCTGTAAAATACACTTGTCGTTAACGTGGAATTCCCTGCTTCTGTAGTGCTCATTCTTGGCTTACGGTAAGCAGAGCCATGAAATTGGACTCTGAACTGCCGAGAAGCCGCATGCCTGAATAGGGAAGTAGCAGGCCCAACACTTCACAGAGGCAACGTGCCCCTGGTCTTAGTTCCCTTTGGACTGGTCCAGTAGAAATGTACAATTCCCTTATACAGGTGCCCTTTGGTAATGACAAACTGCCCTGCCTTACAAGGGTCAAGTTTGCGCAAGGACCAATGGTTAGCTAGTGGCTGTTTGGTGACATGTGTAGGGCATGTGCAGAGCAGTTGAAGTGCTAACAACTCTAGTCATATCATGTCAACGCAACCAGACGACTCACGCACATTATCAAGGTTCTCCCCAGGTTTTTTGCAAAACTGTGGGACTTCTTGACCAAATTTTT
>CM021530.1:2271967-2282040 GCA_010994315.2 Pisaster ochraceus
ATATTTTCATAAGATGTCCATGTAAATATTTTTAGTCCAATGTTGTTATAAAAAAAAGAGAAGAGGGAAAAAAAAAACTGAAAGAGAAGAAAAAGGCATAACAACTAACAAACAGCGTAGCATTGAACTGCTGTTTACTCAGTGGTATGCGTGTCACATTCCCAGCACATCATCTCCCATAGTTTTGACACCGCGGCCGGAGATCGATAATTACAATCAACTGCTAAGGGTTTTGATGGCGCACAAAAAGGCATTTCGACGGCAAACTTAATTAAAAAAATATATACTGAGTGTCACTTCTTTGCCTTTTTCTCCAATCCACTCAGGAGAAGACGGAGGGACAGACACGTTTTATTGTGTTCTGACGTAAGTCTAGATGTTGCTGTCTTGTAAAGAGAAAAAAATTATCATAATAACACATAATAAAAAAATAATAAAAACAATATTTAGAGAGGCACAAATCTTTACTAACAGTAGATATTTCTAACACCTGGGCCCTGCATCAAAAGACTGACAAGCAGAAATACTATTTAACAAATTTCTTTGCTGGGCAAAAAAAAAGAAAAAAGAGTAGGGCACCAATCGTAATAATGTCAACTTTATGGAGTTTCAGCTGTATGGTAACCTGTTTCTGCTAAGCAAGATTCTTCTTTGGTTGGTAAGTAACTGTGAGTACAGACTTTGGGCCCAGAGTGTACATGCTTGGGTACATGTATATCAAGCTCTGGTGTTTCAACAGACTGTGGGTTCGAGTCCTGGTCCAATATGCACCACCTCACCTAACATCCCTTTCAAGGTATTGTTATACTATTGTACTATTACTACTAATTCCAGGTGTTGTATTACGGTCGCTTCGTCCCATGAAATTATTCTTAATAATCTCAATTCCATAATTCCTGTTTCCAGTAGTTCAGTAAAACTAACTATAATAATCATATATGATTGCCATGCGCCATGATCTGGAGTGTCATTTATGCCAGACACGGCGATTATACATGCACACTTATTATATATTATTAATTAACACTTAATTAGAAATTGATATGTGAAATTAACACTGGACCACAGGCCCGAGGCCAGTGTTTTTAGCGTCAGGCAAGTAGACTCACAGCTGGACAAGTCTGGCTGACTTGTGCTTTTGATTAATAACACCTCACCTCATCTTTAATCACAACAGTTAAACGTTAAACTATCGACTTTGAGTCTGATAAACATCAAGTATGAAAGTATTACCCATACGGCAAATGAGAAATCTTCTCTTAGTGATTGTTAAAATAAGATACAGTTTAATTGTTACACTGTGTAGATATGTTTTTCTTGTTTTGATTCTGGGGTCGATTTCACAAAGATAGTCCTAACTTAGGACTAGCCCTAGGAGCTATTAAAAACTTGAGGCTAGTCCTAAGTTAGGACGAGTAACTCGTCCCAACTTGAGATAAGACTAGTCTTAACTCTTTGTGAGATCCACCCCTGGTCTTGTAACAAGCTTTTTGGTCCGGTTAACACTTTTGAGCTACAAACCCTGCAGTCTTGTGGATTTTCCCCCACATTCAAGCACTGGTCTTCCATTGACCTCAACGAGGGCAGTGTTTGAGCTTGTGTTGTCATACTCAAGTGGTCTATTGTTTGTACATGGGGACTGAAACGATGACTTCATTTACACACACACTGATTGCAATTGGCCATGAGCACACATCATGCACACATTCACAACCCACATGTAATTACAATTCTGTGATCAGCTGGCTGACAATGTTTTTTTACTGCTGTCAACATCCTCGGTAAAAACAAGTTGTTAAATACCAAAACAAAGATTCTACTCATTACGGGGCCATCAAAATAACCCGCGGCACCCACAGCAATTGCCGTGGTGCCCTGTGCGTTTGCTGTGGTGCCCTTTGCAAAAATCCAATACAAATTTACATTTTCCTCATAGAGTGCCCCTTACCAGAGGAAAATTGCTGTGCCCCTTCAAGAGCGAAGTTCAAGGCCTGCATTACTATTCCATGCAATGGTCCACACCATGATTGTAACAGACCTGATGCTTTGTTTTTTGAAAGGGCAGGGGCACCAAGGCGTTCTGTCACTTGTCAAAGGGCACCTCTATGAGGAGTTTGTTAATTACGATTTGAACATTTCAAGGGGCACAAAGACAAGACAATGCAATCGCCACTGTTGCCCATGGTCATTGCCTTGGTGCCCCTTGAAATGTTCCAATCGAAATCGCCTCTGTTGTCTCCATCAAGTATCAAGCCTGTACATGTTACTGGCCCAATGCTAGGATTACGAGAACAAAGCCCTGCCGTCCACACCCTGACAGTGTCGTCATTCTCAGAGGTACATTTTTGTTTCAGCCCTTTTCTAAAAAAAATAAATAAATAAATGCACAAAAACCAATGCACAGATCATGCCGCTTTAAACTCGGCATCAATTCCTACAGATCAACCCATGTTTGTCAGTAGTTAATAAATGTTTAAAATCAGTTACAGTGCACACATGTTTGTCTTGCACCCTCCAGAAGTTTGATGTTGCAAACGGATATGTGTGTGGGTTTTTCTCCCCCCCCCCCCTCCCCTCAATAACCGCCGTTGTAATGTAATTGACCTTTTAAAAGAATGACGTATGATATCGGGAGTGGCTGGATCTCCATCTCCATCACAATATGCTGGAACTACTGACATCAAGTACCCTTTTTAAAAAAATTTTTTTTTATTTAACACTGCCGTGCGTCGTCCCACATGTCCCTCTCCAGCCTCACCGTCTTCATCAAAACGGAGCCAAAATTTATCTAAATTGATGAATTTGCTCAGATGTTCCGCGGGTTAAGATTTTTTGTTTGTGACATCCCCAGTGTTGCCATTTATCATTTGGAGAGAGGCTCTTACGTTACCAATCAATGTTTATATCTTGTTTCAGAGTTGTTTTTTTTTTTAATAGCGACATTTTTCTTGCAGATTGATTTTTCTGATTTCAAGCCTCAGCGAGCATCGTTCGAATCAGGAACTAAAATGCAGTTATTAATAAATTTGTGGTTTCTATATATATATTTCCCTGGTTGCTTCATTACTTCTAAGCTTTTCTTTACTGCACTGAATGTACACAAATTGAAAACATTATATATTCCGAATTGTTATTGTAATTTATTGATTAATTGATTGATCCGTTTTTTGTTTTGTTTTGTTTTGTGATGTTTTTTTTTTTTGGGGGGGGGTTAGCAAGTCTTTAAAAAATTGGCTCTACCATCGCCCATAAGTTTGGGTGGTTTATTCGGTATTACCAAGTAGTCACGGTATTTCTTCAATATCAAACACCACGGGCTGTTTCAGAAACACCAAAATACCATCGTGTTCATTTTTCAATTTCGATACCGCGATACGAGCAAAACCGATTCGCCCAAACTAGAACAAATACAGTTACGTGCCAGTGAGCGATTTCTACATAGCAGCAACCCGCTACTCAAAAATCATCATTTGCTACTCAATATTGGCTCTCAGTGGGGCACAAACATACTCACAAAATCAGTCCCTGCGGAAAAATGAAAGACTTTGATTTTGTATAATCAAGTTTTCGAAAAATGTTTTGGCATAAATATATAAATCACTTTGTTGGTTTTTTCCCGCGTTCACCAAACACACTGAACTTCTTCGGAAGAATATTTCCGAAGCGACGTGTCAGGATTAAGTGCCTCCAAATGCTCCCATAAGAGATCCGGCTGCTGAGTAGATCTGCAACCTACATGTAAATGGATACGCGGTCACACAAACCGCCCCGGCGACAATGTTGCTCGCTACTTATTTGTCATCTCCTCCAATATTTATATTAGAAAAACTATTGCTTCTCTGATTTCATAACCACGTCTGCCCGCGCCCTGAACATCCAGGTACCCCTATTTGTTTGTGTGGCGGGCACACTGTAGCACTTGGCAGAACACATGGTCTCGTGGCACTGAATTTAATTAGACCTCAAGAGGGTTGAAAGGTTCTCAGATACATTGTACATGTACCTCTCCTAAAAACCCCTCTACTGTAGCAAATTTACAAATTCCAGCCAAGTATGGCTGACCGGCTGGCAAGCGTTGCGTTTGATGGGGGGAGGGAGGTGGGGGGAGCCAACGAGGAGGCAATAAGTGAGTTTTGATTGGACATGGGTGACAGTGTTTCTTACGATCCATGGATACGGTTACATCAAATATTTTAGTATGGGTGGCATGTTTCATTTGATAACATTATGATAGGATGTGAAATGCTCCATGAAGTATCGGCAATCAGGGAAATTGTAATGAAATATTCGACGGCGATTTAAAAGGAAGGAGCAATTCATACAATCTGGTTATTAGGCTGTGACCTTTAACGAGAAAAAAAAATTTGAAATTGCGTCGTGAGATTGGTAGAGCATGAACGATTAGACAACACTGATGCACACTTTCACAAGGTTATCATAATTTACTGCCAAAAAATACTCTTCAGAATGTACCCAACGACAAATTTGCAAGTCAAACTTTGGACAAATCTACCCTGCCTCCACTGTACATATAGCTAGCCAAGAAGATAAATTTCTATGTAACACGGGTAAATAAAAAAGACGGGTTTATCTCCTTTTTTTAATTACGAGAAACACTTTCATATTAAAGAGTAAATAAAACAAACACCCAATAATCCAAGGTAAAATATTTGTGCTAATTCAACGTCACCAAGTAATTACTCTTTGTTTACAACAAGTAAAGTTTTTCTTCCTCAACCGTCCCGCCAAAAACTGCCAGGCAACTGTTCGACACTTGACGAAGGAATGTTTACATATTTCTAATCTATGGAGAAGCCAGCGTGTTTGTTTTCAGATGATGTTTTGTTTGGTGTAAATCTCCACTCCTCGTACGGTAAACAGAGATGTTGAACAATAAACAAAGTGGAAACTGAGATCTGTAAAACGTGAACTACATGTAATAACTCTGGTAATTAGTCAAAGTGTCACTTTGTGAAAACCAGATAACCGTTTTCAGTCGCGAATAACACAACTTCGCAAAAGACGGGCAAATAATTAAGCACTGATGACAACAATATTCAGTTTGATAAAAAAAAAACAGACACATTTATCAGGAGATTACCAAACAGTCTTTGCTTGTCACAGGGGTGTAGCAATGTCTGGGGGAAGGGTGTAGAGTGGGACACGACCCAATAAATGTTCTTGACAGCCTTCTTCCTTATTAGTGGTTCGGCGTTAAAAACACTCAAAAACCAGTCAAAATTCACTGAAAGTGGTCTGGCTGGCCAGTCCAGTGTTGAAAAGCGATCCCTACAAAGTATGGACAAGTGAAAAAGCTGATGGACTCGTAAAATGACAAGCTAACTCAGTCCTGCTGGCCACCAGTCACTAAAGAAATTAATGGCAAACCCTGTCGGTCTAAATGTTGCTCTCCAGTTAGCAAATTGAGCACTAAAATTAAAAACCTAACTTGTAGAACCAGGGCATCCAGATTCAAATTAAGTCTCTTTTTCATTTAAAGAGAGGATAAACCTTGGTAATTAGTCCAAAAATGAATGACCATAAAAACTTACTTGGTAAGAAGCACTGCAGTTGTTGATAATGTATCACATTTTGAGAAAATATTCCCCTTCAAAAAAAATGTGGTTTAGAGAGAGGAAAATCCAAAAACATTTCGATCTGAGAAATATTTCTGCATAAAAGGTTTCTCCAAAAAATTGTGTATTCCAATTACAGATAATTCTTCCTGCGTGGACATTACCCCCTTGGTGAAACTGTTTTGAATAGCATTAAAGGTAGGGTCATAGATTGATTTTTGTCGACAAAAAGAACGATTCTAGGCAAAATTTATAAAGAAAGATACAATAAAAGTCACTTGTGAAAGTTTCATCTAAATAGTGGTTACCTGCTGAGAAAAAAAACCACCCGAAAACTGGTATTTTCACAAGAACGTCCAATGCTTAGGGAAATGACAGCGGGAACCAATCCCATCTCTGGCCAAAGCATCCGCGAATGAACATCAACCCTCAGAAATCTGAGAAACGACTCATGCATGAATCGTTTCTCAGATTCATGAGTGATAAAATTATCCAAACCATATCACTTCCCATGGAATCCTTTCAGAAAATAGTTTATACCATCAACCAACAGCTGCAGCGCTTCTCACCAAGATAGTTTTTATGGTCATTAATTTTTGGAGTATTTACCAATCTATGACCCTTTCTTGAAGTAGGCTTTTGGTAACAGTGCTAAGACATTCCGCCCACCTCTGAACTGCACAGTGTACACATTCCCTAACGAAGTGCAACAGCAGTATCACCATGCATGACGCACTCTGTATTACACCTATTACAACACCGCTAGTGCAAATCCGCACGGCATAATATTTGGCTAATATTTGATAACGGCATATGGTAGCGTGACAATAAACAACCACAGCAACCAGTGAGACAGAGCAACTGATAGTGAAACCTGAAGCTTCTTGGTCGGATTACTAGAATAATCTGCTCTCTCTCTCTCTCTCTCTGCAGACGAGCTTTTCCTGTAAATGTACAATGTTACTGCTTCTTAGTGCATGTACTACTGTACTACATCTATGACATGAATTTATTATGCCCTTTTTCATGCCACGTAGACCTCTACAAAAGCTTTACAATATTATTACCCCCTGCCTATTTTACGGGCCTTAAAGGTTGCACATTATTGGTAGGATTGAAATCAAACAACACAGACATGGGCTATAAAGATGGGCAGGGTGGGACACTTTTCCTTGAAATAGTTTTGCCTGAATGAAATGCCATAGATTTTTGAGTCAAAACAATTAGCTTTGATCTCGCAATTCTAGAACCCTATTTATTGAAACAGTGAAAACATAATTTTAATGGTGTGTTTTGTTTTTGTTGTTTTGGGTTTTTTTGGGGGCGAGGCACTATTTCCTTGTGATTCTATTGACCGACTAAAGCTTAAAAAAGCTTTCATAGGTTTGTTATTTCATGTATACATTGGGTCACATATAACTGACAATTACCGATGATGTCTGCTCGCTTTACACATTCCTGAAACCGCCTCAACTCCTTAGGAGTAGGCAGCACCGGTAGCCAAATGACACACAGGCCGCTAACCATTCACAACAACAATCTCTACCCTCACTGGTCACCGTTTACTCCTGAGTGTTGTGAAGCAATCACAGCTAGGTGTGTCTTACTAAAGAATGCAAGTGCCACGACCCGGATTCGAACCCACACTCTAATGACTCAGCCATCGGAACTTGAGGTCATTGCACCAGATTGATGCACCACAACATGACTAAAGTAACCTCACATTAAAAAACAATGCATGGATCCCAGCCAGAACTGATTTCCTGCGAAAGTTTAAAATGTAACCTCGCGTTAAAATTAAAGCACTCTCCACATCTATAACTGAATAACTCTTTGCAATTTTTGTTACAGCCTGGAGGGTTTCTTCCACCAAGAAGTGTTTGTTCCACCAAGAAGTGTTCATGTTCTATAATTCAAGCGCTGGGATATCACCCACAAAAATTCAATCCCAATAAAAAAAAATTTGATTAAATTTTTTGTTCTTTCTTTTTTCAACTACACTATCACCGACTCCCAACTTTATGTTTCAAGTATTCAAACAATTTTGCGAACCTTGGATTCCCAGGTACATGTGTAAATTGTTTAAAGAATGTGGGCTGGCCATACTGCCTTGTCCATACATCATATAATAGTTTGTAGTATAATTAACAAATGACACGAACAAAGATGTTGACAAAATAGGGAGACCACCGACATAAGAGCTAGAAAACCCAGTTGGTAGAGCACCGACACATAAATTTAGGGGCCACAGGTTCAAGTCCCACTCTTGTCAATTTTTCATCATTCAACCCAAACTTAATAATGAATGAATCAGTTGAAAATAGTTTTTGTTAATATCCCTCTTTATATACTTGTAAAATGTTGCTTTCTGGGATTGTTGACAAAAAAAAAGAATATTCCAAATAGCTGTTTCTAGTTAAAAACATATTTACGGTAAATAAAATGTGCTGAACAAACACTTATAAGTCCTCGATGATAAAATGAGAAAGTGGGATCTCAAATCCATGAGATCCACAAGAATTTTTTTTTATTTATTTTTTTTTTAAAGTTTTACATGTTGTGGTTTTTGTTCTGTGGTGTTTTTTTTTTTTTTTTGCAATTTGAATTTATTCTGATCCACCAGCCCCAAATTTGATTTCAAAAATGTGTTTTCTAGTTCCCCCGCTGTTTTTCATTTAATTATCAAATTTTGATTTCCAATTATTTTCTTTGACAAATCCAACCACATTTTGGGGGTAAAACAAAATTAGAATTTAAAATTCTGAAAGATATAAAAAACGACCGAGGCTCAACATTTTAAGAGTTCCAAAGTAAACTAATTTACCAAGTAAAGAAAATTAAAATTTGCCAAGAAAATTATTGCAAAGCAAAAACAGGCTAATAGATGTTAATTTTGCATCGGGGATAAAAAACAAGAATGACTGGCTCCCTGCTAAAAGTTGGCACAAATATTTCAAGGGCCCAGGGCTCGATATCACAAAGCACAAAGATCCTTTTTTTAGATGCGTTGTCAGTATCACCATAGTGATTTTTATTGTGACATCACACTTTTCTTAGCAATTAAGATTAATACACAGATAAAATAAATCTTAGCTCTTTGTGAAATTGGCCCTTAATTGCATAAAGCTCTTGAGTACACGAAATTGCCAAGCAAAGCAAAGTGCGCTTTGCAGAAACAGCTTACCAGCCAAAATACTGTTTGTGATTAGTAGCTCCCTGCAAGTTTGTTTTGCTCAGAAGAAAAATCTGCTTAGCACAATTTTCTGCTGAATTGGTCCAGGGCCCAATTTCAAGAAGCTGCTTAGCAAAATGATGTCTACCAGTGTATTATTACCAGCCAAAATACCATGTCACATGTACCATCTGTGACTGGTATCCTGATCATGTTTTGCTAAGCAGAAAATTGTCACCCAATTTTTCTGAGCTGTGAACTTGAAGGCCAGGTTAGTTTTGCTATCTGGTTCTTGCAGAATGACGCTGCTATATTTGCACCAACAGTTGATTGACAAACTCTCAAACCAGTCTAAACCCCTGGTCTAGTGTCTGTTTGCTATTTACAAACAAATACATCTCCACCATTGAAATACTCGACCTTGTACCCTTTTTCCCTGTGTGCGCCAGACTCCAGTTATGGGTCTTGTGTACACAGGGCCCACACGACTTGAACTGCTCACACCCCAGTGCTATTTTGGGAAGCTGCATTATTGAATTAAGGGTTTATTGGGTTATGTGGATGTTGCGGGGCTATTTTAGGCACCCAACTTGAAGCGATACAGGGTTTGGGTTTCTGGCAGATTAATGGGAAAAAATGGTTTCTGTTGAAGAACGACCACATTTTAATCATATTTCTAGTCCAAATGAACAGTACCAGCGCGATAATTGAAAAGCATGACCATGTTTGTGCACTCATGTACTTGAGTCTTAAAAGCTAGCTCCTCCAGAAGTGTCATCAGAAAGAAGTTTAAAACTTGAGGTGGGCGGAGGGCCGATTACATGTAATGTAGTTTTGGGGGTGGACTTTCTGAAGAGGACAGTTGACTTGAACTTTGCATTTAGGGTGAATAATGGCGGGAGGGCTCTTGACGAAACTTGGTTTGTGCTGTTATTGTTATACTGAAGGCGAAGAAGATTATATGGAGGTAGACCTAATAATTTAACCTCAAACTACTTTATGTTTGGTACAAGAAATGCATAAAAGAATGAATATTTTCATCAGTGCATCTTGAGCAGTTTTGTAAATAATGACATTACTTCTTTAACTTTGGAAATCATTTTTCTATTTTAGGTGGATTTTAATGATGCTTTTATTGTTGGCAGGGGTTCGGTTGTCACATCTTTTGATGAGTTTTATACCCTTGTTTAACCTTGAAAGCCCCTGTGAGAACAGCCATTATGTTGCAAGGTTTTAAAATAAATTAAAATGAATAAAATCAAACATGAATCGGAGAAATGATGCAAAATTTGATTATTATATGCTTTTATACTCTTAGGTTAAAG
>CM021530.1:2411022-2421314 GCA_010994315.2 Pisaster ochraceus
CACTGGTGCAATCTGCATAGTAATTCTAGCGGCGTTCAACACAAGTTGTATATGGTAGCTAAGAGCGCCCAAGTAAATTCTTGTCATTTGATTGGAGGATATGGAGGTCACGCGGCATTCATTATTCACACCAATTCATTGCACGTCACTGAGTGTGGATTTTGGATATAACATTATTTTTTTGGTAGGCCCTACTATCCTTGGTGTACTATTGCACACTAGACCAACACGCCCTCACATGCTTCATGGCCACAACAGCGAGGGCACGCGATGTACACAGCAGCTAACAGGCTCTTGTTTTGCAAGAGTGGAATTGGCAGAGTATTGTAAAAAAAAGGTTTTGTACTTTAAATGACGAAGATTTACTTGATGGATGTAAAATAAAATACTCTCACCATTGCACTCATAAACATTCATTGTTCGTAATGTGTGAACTTTAAGATGGTATGTTATACAATGCTTATAATTACATTACATTTTTTCATGTGCCTTTTCAATTCATGGGCCCCTCATAGACCCCCTGTAGTCTAATGTCCACTTCCTAATTCCAACTGATGACATTGATAGGTTGACCAGCCTCTTTCTGTTGGCTCTTGCGAAATTAAATGATCTTTGCGACCTCATAAATTTGAATGATCTTATTTGACAAGAGTGAATGTTTAACTGTTGAACGTGAGTTACTCCTTTTGGTTGCCGAATGCTGATGACGCAACGGACCGTTCGTTTTCAAACGAAATTGAACGAGTTTGGTGTTAACTTTGTGTGACCATTCTGGTGAAATAATGTCTGGAAAAAAACTATACTGCCCGAGCACACCGGGCTCTGGGGGCTCCTTAGGAGTATGCAACACCGGCAGCCAATCGGGGCACTACCGTCACAGGTACCCACTTACTCCTGGGTGACGGGAAGCAAATGTAGTGAAGAATCTCCCTTAAGAACAAAAGACTTCCGACCGACCGGGATTGGAATCCATATTCCGGTGACTTGCAACCGGAGTCCCAATTTCATAGAGCTGCTTAATCACCAAAAACTGGATAGGCACGTCAAGAAACATGCTCAGCAGAAAAGGGTTACCAGCTAAGACACCATTTCACATTTATCATCTGTGATTGGCATCCTGCCTAATTTTGCTCAGTAGAAAAAAAATGTTAAGCAATAATGTTCTGCTTAAGCAGTTCTATGAAATTTGGGCCTGAACCTGAGTTGGATGCGCTAGACCACTCGATCACGACACAAATTATATGAGTAGGGATAGAGCGCATGAATTTGGAAAGATAAATCATAGTAGAGCTTATACTGAATATTTTAGTCTGATATTCGCACACCTACTGTTAAGGCCTACGTCAACGCAAATCTACCCACTACAACCATTGGGTTTGTATTTATACCTAGCTGGTCTTCATCCTAACGGATACAAACGGGGGACCAGTATTTAGATGTTGTGATTTCTTTAAATTTTTGTAATTGGAGTCTGGTATGTTTCCATCGCAAGAGGGCGCTTGGGGTACGGATCACTTACTTTGAAAAACCATTCGCCTCACACGTGCCATCCACCACTTTAGTACCATTATCATTGCAGGCGTAATCTTCGTTGTAGTACCAATACAACTGATGCATTCCGCAGGCGAACGATAGCAACACCAGAAAAAATATGAAAAAGAATTTGGCAATGTCAATGAGCATACACCCCAGGGATATTTGGAGCGGTCCGAGGTAAGGGTTCGCCTGGAACAGATAGATAATCCGGGCGAAGCTGAACACGTTGGCCATGGCGAAGAGACACTCCGCGATGAGAGTAGGGTCGCTAGCGGGCCACTCCTGACGTGGCACATCGGAGTACTCGGTATCAGATAGCAGATACACGGCACTCAGGCGAAGGCTAAATGTGGCTAGGTAGAGTGTTAACATGATGAAGTCTAACCAGTTCCACCACTGTCGAATATACGCCTTTAAACCCTCTTCCCAAAGCTGCTTACACTCTCCCCAGATCATTCCTGTTTTGAAAGACGGTAAAAATGTAAAACATTAATCAATCAAACGGTTTTCCATGAAAAATTGTAACCCTATCAATATAATAGAGACCAATGCCCAAAACAGTCCCCCACTGAGGTCAATGAGGGGCAGTCATTGGCTGAGAGAGTCGTGCTGCGCAGCGCGTACACGCGTGCGCATTTCCATTGTTTAACATCAATGTTATGGCAGCCAATGTATGTACAAGCCAAGTCCAATCATTCAACTGTTCTTACATAAATCCTCATACAAAAACTTGATCAATCTAGGACACACTTGAACACACATTACATTGTGAATCACAAACAACATTAAATAATAACATTGTGCAAACGTAGCAGCAGACGATTGAAATTAGAACTGCTGGTGTAGCTGACTATTCTTTAGATCGGAGCAGATCAATCATAACGCAGAAATTGAAAGCTGACGTTTTAAAATACGTCACTGCAAGTTTATCCAATGAAATCATTGGGCCTGTAACTGTTGAGACCAGTGACTGTCTTGATCCTTGTGAACAAAGACAGGGGACCAGTCTATGCACTCACTAGGCAGACGCACAAAACGCGCCAATATCAACAAAATGCGGGATGGTTTCCCTCATTAACTTGCCAACAGCAGTTTTAGTGTTAGTATATTATTTCAGTTTTACGTGGAAAAATCTCTTCGTGGAAAACCAGAGTTAAGATAACAGTCTTGACATATTGATCTACTTGCGTTAAAATTGTTCTATGTCGTCTGCTCAGGACTATAAGCTAATTAGTGCAATTTTATGGGTTTGATGAAATTGTTTTTGCATATTTTGGAGCTCCTGGTAAATGGGGTTGATTGATCAAGAGAAGTCTTCAAAGCAATTGTTTCGCAAAAAGAAACATTCATTTACTAAGTAAAACATTTATATGTTGCTTTTGATTTTTGTTTCAAGTTCACACGCATTTTTCGTTTAAAAAACTTGTTGATCATTACGAATATGAAATTGCAACTTATGACCTAAGCACTGAGCCGACGATGAATTGACCCAATTCTCCTGACGTCATCATCACCATAATCGTGGTTCCGCCATTTTGGAGGTCAGTGTCCCGGTGTGCACGTTAAAGAGTGAAGTGTAAATTGTACGGCATTTTACACGCTTATCCATAATTTGTTAGTGCAATAGACTGTGCAAGTCTCGCGCGTATTCGAACATTGGGATCCGTTAAAGCGCGTGAGTTTATTTCTTTAACGCGTTAAAGCAACGTACGTGGGACCACAGTGGTCCCAAAAATGTTCGAATACGCGCGAGACTTGCACGGTTTATAGACCTTATCATTGATCTCCATTAATATTAATGAAGATCAATGGACCTTAGGCATTGACGTCACCAAGCCGCCATCTTAGAGCTACACTGATGATAAAACAATGGAAACGCGCAGATTTGTACGCGCGGCGCACATGATTGACCAATGAACAGTCTCATTTTGACCTCTAGGCGAGGGTCCCCTACTCAAATGACGTCATGCGCATAAGGTCTATTGACTAAAACATTGCGAGCGTGGCAGACAATAGTTGTATGCGACATCAGTGCAAGGGGTCAATAAAGGGGAGAAGTCACGTGGGAAGAATATGAACTTTATACGGACCTATAACCCATATCAATATGGTCACTTCGATTAAGTCCGGCTTACGTCCACGTCCGTGTTCATTTGAACTTGTTTTAGTTAGTTGCAAGTTGACCCGGGTGGAGACCATCACGAGCAGGGCCAGAAAGATGACGAATGACGAGCTGTGGTGCATGAACTTCATGAACGGCGACCGCATCATTTGACCCAAACGAGTCCGAGGAAACAAAAGGTAGATGAGGGCGTTTATAGGCATCATGACCATGACAAGTACGCACAGTAGGAACTTGTTGAACGCATTGCTTCCTCTCCAGCCCGGGAGGCCCTCGTACCAGATAGAGGAGAGGACCTGCTGGGTGTTAGGGTGGGCTACAAACTGATGGATGGAAATAAATATAGTTATTAATTATTCATTTCTGGTAATGAAATCAAGGATGGCTTAAAAGTTGAAGACAAATGACAGAGATAGCCGTGTTAGTCTGATAGAAAAACACTGAAGGTACTGGTAACACTGGTAGATACAACAAGGAAGGTAGTGGTAAAACACTAACTAATCACAGTAAACAAAAACCTGCATGAGCTTTCGTAGCAACAATTAGCATCTGATGCAAAGCGTCCTGGTGAAGTAGGTATTGCTATACTGTTGAAGTAGTAGCTATACGAAAGCCGCAGTTTATGAAAATAGCAAGTCTGTAAGTTCTACCACTACCTTCAAAAGTTAAAGGTATTATACAGGATTGGTAGAGCTGACAAAATAATCACAGACAGTGTTCATGTTTTATTTGGTCAACCATTATACATGAAATAACAAACCTGTGAAAATTTAGGCTTAATCCGTCGTGTGGGTCACAGGGAAACAGTGAAAAACTATGCACAATTATTAGCATGTAAGCACTTGTCCTAAGTATTGGTTGTACAACCGAAATCAGCGGTTGCGTTTTTAAAATAAGTTTTCAGATATAGTTTTCTCGAATTATGACGTCATCTCAGAGGGCAATGCTTCACAGAAGAACTGGTCCTAGTATGAACTTCATAATCAGTAAGCTTTCAGACTATTTTTTTTTTTTTTTTTTAAATTCTTAATAATCCTGTTTAATACATTTAACTTATAACAACCGTAACTCTGAGGAAAATATGCAGACAGCTCCGAAATTAGGGTAACATTTTAGAGGGACACATTGGGCGTACACTATTTTTCTATGGGGTCACTTCCGGGCAATTTTAATTTGTATTATTTTATAATTTTTTATTTTCATTTTTTGAGATATATCGCCCGACTCACAAGGCCGGACGGCCAATTCAAGGTGAGGGCTACACTTCACTGGTTTGGGCTGTCGACCCAGATCAACTGCCACCAGGCCCACGTTGCCACCCACTCCTGGGGCTGAAACAGGGTTACCCCCTTCACAGTCCGTCAGGATATAGGCATGGGTATCATCCACTAGGAGCCTGGCTGGTAGAGCAGAATGCACTACCTTCCCAACTTTTTACGAAGCAATTATGGTTAAGTGCCTTGCTCAAGGACACAAGTGTCATGACCGCGATTCGAACCCACACTCTGCTGCTGACAGCACCAGAGCTTGGGTCCGATGAACTAAACCGCTCAGCCACGAAACGCCAGTTGAAACTGTACTTTCCATTTGCATTTTCCTTTAAAACAATTCCCTTTTTATGCATTGTACCAGTTTTTATAAAATAATCTGACGTGAATGTAAAAACTAATACACTGTCTGCATGTAAATAGAAAAACAAAATTGACATTATCATAGCTTTACAAATGTAACATTTCACTCTCTGATAATTTTTAAAACCAAAAGTTAAGATGTGCCCCTTTCCCCCGTGCACACACCCCTCAGTTAGGGCACTGGACAAGGTTGCTTGCAGACAGACCAGGGTCCACAAACCCTTATCCCGGGACCGACGGCTTACGTCCCATCCGATGGACAAAACAGTCTTGGTGTTACTATCTTGCTCATGGACACAAGCATCGTAGCCAGCCAGGCCGGGAAGCAAAGGCAGTGTGATAACAAACTTTCCGACTCTGACAACAAGATTATTTCATTCACACCCAAAACAATTTGTAACCTTTACGCTTAAGACGTCTGATGGTTGCAATTTGTTTCGGTTGTTTGTGTTATTCGATAGTAACAGTCGTTCGCCCTTACCTGTTTCTGTTCGTACTTAAGCGCGAGACGTAGCCTCGCCAGGGTCAACTTCTCGCTGTCGACATCTTCGTCCGGGAACTCGTCATCCGAATCGCTCTCTTTATTCAGCACGGCGTTCACCTCCTCCGAGCTGCGGCACTGCTCCAAGAGATCCACGGTGAACGTCTTGATCTGCTCGTTGAGTTGCATATAGATGTCCTTGAACTCGTTCTCCCTCATGGCGAGATGCTGGAGCTCCCAGCTGAGCTTAAAGGCTGCCAGGATCGGATCGCTGGTCGTCAGGGACGTCCAAGCTGGGCTTGCCAGGGCCTTGAAGGTGTTAATGCGGTGCAGGGAGTACCTGAGACTGTCTTCCATCTGTTTCTGGGTGCAGGTCTCGCATTTACATATGCAGGGGTGGGGCTTGGAGATCGTCGCGCCGCGGGTGAGCAGTAGCTGTAAAATCTCAAATTGGTTGCAGTGAGCTGCCAGGATCACCGGGGAAATATCGTGGGAGTAGTCGGAGCTCTCTTGGCGCCCCTTCTTGAAGTGGGCGCTGCTCCATCCTTCGCCGAGCATGTGTCGACTGATACTTGGGTGGTTGACCATCATCTCTACCATCTTGTATACACCCTCTCTGATGGCGTACAGGAGAGCATCCCCGATCTCTACCTTATCCTGCTTCAGGAGGAGCTCGACGATCTCCACATTCTCGTTGTCGACAACCATCTGCAGGGCACTCCGGCCGAGAATGTTAGTCACATTGACGTTGACGGGGTTCGGCTGTTCGAGACATCGTTCGACGGTGGCCTTGTCGCCTCTCTCCGCTGCCTCCAAAAAGGTCCTCTCCTTCGTCGTTAGTCGGTTCCCCTCACTGAAGAGCTGAAGAGGGATGCTGCTCACCCCGGAGATCAGAGACGACGTACGGTCTATGTCAGACACCGTCAAAGAGGGGTTGGTGTCAGAGTTGAACCCAAAGTTCGTTTGTCCTCCCAGTTGGTTTTTGATATTCCCATTGTTCCCATCCTTCATTGAGGAGGGGTAGGGAGGGGGAAGGTGATGACTGGGGTAAGGGGGTGATACAGAGGATATCATTTTCAAGCAAGAACACCAGCTGTTTCAGACGTCCATTTGAACTGTCGGGAAAAGGCAGAATAACAATTATTAAAGTGGCAACAATATTGCAGAATGGAAAATAAGAACAACATAAAACTTGTCAAATCGTTGAGACCAAAAACACTCTCTCCACGGCAGTGAATTTAATAACGAGAAGTCCCCTCGACCCACTCAGCATAAGTAGTAGCCCCTGCCGATTTCCTACCTCCCCCGGGCCCAACTTCATAGTGTTGCTTAAGACCGGTTGTATTTGAGATGATGCGCATATCTTACAAATCCAACGGCTAACCCGTCAAAAATTGTAAAAGGAAAAAAAAGTTGAGTTGTCATCAAATATTGCTGATTTGATTTGAATACGCTGACACGTTTTTGAAAGGTACAAGATTGGTAAAGCTGACAAAAATAGTCACAAAAAGTATTCATGTTTTGTGTGATCAACCATATACATGAAATAACTTCTGAAAATTTGGGCTTAATCCGTTGTGTTAGTCAGGAGAAAATAGTAAAAATCCATGCACTGTTTTCCGAGCATGTAAACATATTGGCCTTAATTTCTTTAAAAAAAGAAGAAAAGGTTTTCAGATACAGTTATCTCAGACTTCATTTCAAAGGAAAATATTTCACACAAAAATGGTTCTAGTATGGACTTCATAATCATAATATTTTTTCATCCTTACAAATCCTATATATTACCTTTGAATGTTTTGGGTATTTTTGAATATTTGTTGTGAGGTGCACACCGTCTGTTGAAAAGCCGTAGCTATATTGATACCATGGAAATAAAATATCCTAAGGTCGTGCCCCCTCAATAGGATCCATTACTAGGAACCTAAAACCTAACAAGCTCCAGACTACCGCGGTCAATCAATACAACTCAATGTCATCAACCACAAATGTTAGCGAGGTGATCTTCTGAAGCTTTGAATTAGATTGGGTCGGGCAGAGCGCTCGACCCCTGAGGCTATTTAAGGTATCAGACCTTCCTTGAACGCAATTGAAGGCTGATATATATATAAAACCTTTATAGTTGACTCCTAATCACAGTTTATCTTTATAAATGTATCCAAACCAAGGCTGGAAATGAAAATAGAGTCTGGTATTGTTTTTGTATTACGGGAGTCAGTATATGAGAACATGAGCACTTCCACGCTCAACACTCTAGAATCGCCCTGGCCAGAAATGACCCGGTGATTCCAGGTCACATGGGGGGTCCTGACCTGGTTAGTGTGACCCGGAATTCCGGTAACTCGGGCCGTGTCCGAAACGGCGACTTCGGCTACAGCTACGGCTATATTGCGCGCGTCTGCCTATTCTTCAACACTGGCAGACGCGCTGATCTAGCTCTAGCTGTAGCCGAAGTCGCCGTTTCGGCCTAACCCAAGACTGCGTGGAGCTGACGCAGAATCCTGAATTCAAATCCAAATTGCTAAACAGTTTCCGGGTCAGACTGACCCAGATAAGACCCCCCTGGGGAACCGGACTCTGGGGTCAATTCTGACCCGGGGAGAGTTCGCAGTGTACCGGTTCGCCCATGGAGCGATACAATTATTTTGCTTCATGGTCAGACAGTGTGGTAGATGGAGTCCGTAAGTAACGTGTGCTCTAATGTTGTGCTTTGAGCCAAACACTTCATGTACCCCGCACAGCTTAACCATATACTAGCCAATTGGAATAAACGGCGAGAAAATAAGAACATCACTAACCGCGTGAGGCTTGAAAAAAAGCTTTAGTTAGTTTTAAAACATTAGGGCTGAAATTTAGACTCATCCCATGCAAACTTTCCATGGCGACTATCAATCAATCAATCGATTAATCAATTAATCAATCAATTAATCAATCAATCAACCAATCAATCAGTTGATTTTCCAACAAACCAAGCCAATGTAAATTGGAAGTCAAGAGATAAAAATAGTTGTTTGATAAGACTTAATTAAATAAAGAACAAGAATGGATGTTGATGAAACTATTGAGGGACCCATAAAGAAGCAAGACTTGTAATTGGGTTATGGGCCCCTGAGCAGGCTCGTGCGTTGGGATGGGAACGATTTTTTTTGAAGTCTTGAGGAAGATGCCACTTCAGGTAGAAGAAAACTGTCCCTGAACGAACAGGTGACAAAGAAGGCTCAATGCACAAGCTACTAACAATGCTAACCACGCCTGCAACTTCTATTATTTTAAAAATCTTCTTAATGCACAAAATGCCTGCCTTATTTTAACACTCGGTCTGAACTCTGAACTCTGAACTCCACGGCAAGAGTTCAAGGAGCCCTTTTTAGCACTCTACGCCGTTAATGAATACAGGAAACAAGACAAGTACCCGATCTTCTCCGCTTGACCTTCGACACGCCTTTGCATGCTATAAACATGACGATCAAAACAGATACTGGCGTTGCAGGTGCAATCTCTGAACAACAAGGCCTTATACAAGGCAAAGTATGTATATCATCGCAAGTTGAAATCTCATTTTTTTCTTCCAGGAGAAAATATTTTTGAATCAAACTAAAACCAACTTCTCAAATTACAAAACTCCAAGAGCACTCCACGATTTCTAAGTTATACCGAAAAGATTAGACTCGGGGTATTCCCTTAACCAATCCTCAAATTGAGTCAAAATCTACATTCTTACTCTAGGCCGTAGATTTTGTGATTCACTAAAATGGAAAAAAAGTGATTAAGATGGGAAAACAAACTAGCTAAAAAAACAAACATTGTGTGCGTTTGAGCGTCTATTAAAGTATTTTTTTTGTTATTGGTATATTTTGTCACATTCACAATAATTTATAATTTTCTGTATACGCTTTTAGTTCCACTTAGATCAAAATTAATCGTGTTTAATTTAAAAGATCAATCAAAATGCCACATAATTCTCATTTGTGCGACTGGTACCTCATACACGCTAACAGCAAATTTTCAAACAATATTTTCTACTGAAAAAGAAGAAGAATTGTGACATAAAAAAACATCAATTTACTAATTACAAAAAAGTCATGCGTATCAAAAACTTGTTACCAACTAAAAATACATATGTAATATATATTCTGGTTGTGACTGGTTCCCCGGTAGTTTCCGCTCAGCTGATACATTCTAAGAATTAGTCAACTCTGTAACAAAAATTGGGCCCACGGATTGCCACAGTGCTGATAGCGACTCTCGAAATGACAAGTGCATTGCCATGAAATATTTAACGCTGTCCCTAATGGTCCATGGTATATTTTATGCTAATTTTGTAGGGTTTGGCCCTGAGCTCAAACAGACCATGATTACACCGGGAAGAGCGTTGCTTCCTGTCCACTGAACTTCTTCGATCGATGAGGAGGATGATGACGGTAGTGATGATGACAAAGGGGACACAGATGGGTACGGACGGGAGATAAAAAACAAAATGGCGATGAGATGCCGCTTACCAGTTGGGAGGATATTTGTTATT
>CM021530.1:2497808-2517093 GCA_010994315.2 Pisaster ochraceus
GGGGGGGGGGGGGGGGGGGGGGATACTTACACAGGGCGACTCGAGCGGGCGTCGCCTCCCGGTTGAGCCAGAAGGAGACCCAGGAGAGAACAACCAGCAACACGCACGGGATGTACGTGGAGATCACGAAGAATCCGGCATTACGGGCCAGGTAGAACTCGGCTGTTAAAACAGTGCGGTTACCTTTGGTAATGAATAAGTTATGACAACTTTGATCAGGTATATCCAAGTGATAAAGAAAGGAGGGGGGAGCGGAAGCCAAAGAGTTCACCTTTTTTAGGGCAAGTGTGGGAACTGGATGTCTTCTTGAAAAACTTACAATGTCAACCATCATCTTATCATACAGTATCAACCTTAAAGACTAGGTAAACTTGTTTAAGCATTGCATACGAAGTGTGGACCTGAGAGCAAAAGAGGTCAACGCAAACTATGTGGACTTACACACGTCCACAGAGTGTTTTCACCAATGCTGAAGATTATCTCTTTTCTAAGGTGCACAATACCAAAGGAAATGTCCCCAGGGTTTGTGACATAAGGCTTTGAATATTATAGATGATAAATTTACATCGGGGATAAAGAATAATCACTTGGTTTTACCCTTACACCAATTTGTAAGCACTTTCCTGATCCCTGTGAACATTTTTTAATTAATAGAACAACCGTGTGAATTCCAGCGTAATTCCTGGCAGGCAAGAAGCTGCATACTGTGGTCATCGCGAAAAGTTTTACGTTTAGTAAACGCAATTTCCATAGCACCACAGAATAAGACTTGACTCCGATTCCGGTTACTTGTAAACAATTCAGGATTTTGCCCAACTGACGTTCATGCGATCATTAAACCTATGTAATGGTCACACAATTGGGCTTGATTGGCAAGTTGGGTTTGTAAATAATAAGCATCCTCGTCCCAAGTTTTAAATTTGTTCCAATGTAAATTTTACCTCATTATGTGCAGTTAAGGGGCCTATATCCAAATAGAAATCTTGTTTATAACAAATTGCTATACGTATTTAGGAATTTTGTATCAAAATAATTTAAAAAGAGTATTTTATTTCTTTGAAAAAGATATTCTTTGTTTGACTTGTTTGATCGTTTTCGGTAGGC
Source organism: Pisaster ochraceus (assembly GCA_010994315.2). Taxonomy (NCBI): domain Eukaryota; kingdom Metazoa; phylum Echinodermata; class Asteroidea; order Forcipulatida; family Asteriidae; genus Pisaster; species Pisaster ochraceus. Next base: position 2,498,913 of record CM021530.1, read on the forward strand.
GCGAGGCTTGCACAAATGTTGAAGACCGTTTCTGATTTGGCGGCTGCGGCTACGGCTGGGTCACCCATGTGTTGACGTATAGGACGTCCTTAGCAACACCCTTGGCAAGAGTCGTAGCCGTAGCCGTAGCTGCCAAATTGGATACGGCCTGAGTCAATAATTTTGCTTCATGTTAAAAATTAACACACAACGAGTACTCTAGCTTTACCTGGCATCAAAATGCTCGCAATGTTGCATTGCTTAGGCTTTATTTTGTTGTCACTTTCATAATGATGAATGACAAATTACTTGGTCTTAATAAATGAGGGCATGGAGCAAAAGTCACCTCAGCAAAATTAAATTGCTTTGCGACGGTTAGAGCGAGGGCCTCTTTGTAATGAGTGTTAACAAGTCAACTGTGAAGGGAGTGAATACACGACATGAGAAGAGGTTAAAGCTTGCCCCCCCCTTTATTTCAATTAACTTATCGAGAGTTCCCGCCCACCATATTTGTTGCTGTGTTTCGCTTTGGGGACAGCTCAGTGACTTCTGATGGAGAACTGTCACTTATAGAACTAGTTAGTACGGAGCTCGGGAAATGCCATCCGGCTTGTTGAGATCCTTACGCACAGTAGGATCATTTTAGACGTTAAGATGATGACATCCCGAGATAATTTATCGCAGGACGTCGAAGAATTGAAAGTAGAATTTCGTCTTCCAGATTTATTTAATTTCGGGATGATGACATCTGAAAGTAGGATACTGTCTTCCCAGGATAGTCTATCTTGTGTTCTCGACATTTCCAGGATTTGTTTTTATCCCGAGATAATTATTTATGTTGTTGATGTAACACTTCCAATTTGAAAGTGTCCTTCGGTTGGATTGCGTGTCCTACAGTGTGACAATTTAGCCACATGGTAAATTCACTTTCTGTCTTTTCGAAAACCTGGATTTGGCACCGACTTAGGGCTCGGTCTACTTTGTGACACAGCGAAGTTACATCGTTTCGGCAAGGGGGTTCCAAAATAATATGTGAACCTAAGCCAAAGCCGGAGTGAGCCAGAACCGTAGTTTCGAAAAGACCACATGCAATTATAGTGTGTATACCTATACGGTCTGACACCTTGACGTCTCTGTACGCTGTCCAAGTCTGGAGGGAGAATTGTGAGAATCTCAGATCCTCTGACACCTCGATGGAGGCCGAAGCATTGCTCGGTTCGTTCTTCCATCGATATACGACATCCTTCTCTGAGTAGCTGTCTGTGTATTAAGGAACAAAGTAACACAAAGAATTTCATGATACCAGATTTGAATCTGAAATTAAACGAAGGTCGTTTCCGAAGCCAGCCACTTTTGGACTATATGGGCTCTGGCTGTTTGCTGCTTGGAGATTTTGTGGGCCATAGCCACTATTTTTTAAGGCGTCAATTCGGACAGGACATTGCTTTGTGTCTTGTGCTCAATATGGGGAATGGTGTACCCCTATTTTGTCTTCATTGTGTGCTTGGAATCTCAAGAATTCTTTAGAGGATTTTAAGAAGCGGGGGGGGGGGTTACTTCTGTACGAGAGGAAAAAAGTGTGTGGGGACAAGGGGGGGTACCCTCTACCCCGTATTGGGTATGTATTGGTCTGTAATGAAACCGTTTAAATGGCGCTTTAGTTATTTACAATGGCTCTGAAAAGAACTGGTGCCCAAGACGACTCGAGTCCAGCGTTTTTGCATGAAGGCGACTGAACGAAGCGTCGAGTTGGTACTTTTCAGAACCACCACAACTCTTTAGAGCGATATGGTCCTCACCTCAACAACTTTTGGTTTCAAAAATATCAATTGAAAGTGTTCGTTCTTTTATCCGGTGTGGTGGTTGTATGATCATGCTAAATTGTTTGTGTGCAAGGTTGATAGACGTGAGATAATGTTGGTATCCCGACAGTCATTAATTTTTTAGTCGTTCATTATCAACCACTTATCATTGACGTTTTTTTCCCAATACCTTAAATGAAAGCTTATAACTTTTCGAAACAATAATAGTAGGTATTTAAAATTTAAATCCACATTTCGGTTCAAATCAGCTAAACATCGGACCTGTCAACAGTAAGGACCAAAATATCAAGAAAATCTAGGGCAAATATCAAGCAGAACAGGAAGAAGGTCAAACCACTATTTAACCTAATAAACTCGTAATTTAAAACAAACAAAACAAAAGCAGCACCCTGGGGCTAAATTAAATTAAAGTAACCCTTTTCTAAATGTAGATATCCAACATCTTAAGCATAAACTTGAACCAGGTGGGAACAAGCCAAAATACTGGCCGAGCACAGAAAACAAACATCGCCAAAATCCATGCGCCCCGAGGAGGAAAATAGTTTGGTTCCGACCCAGTTGCTAATCTGTGCTAAGTGCTTCAAAAACAAGACCCGGACCGATGCGTGACAACAACATGTTAGCCCGTCTCATGTCGTCTCACCGTAAATTGCCTCTTGTCGTATCAGCCTCGAATTTAACGCGGGAAAATATTTCCCGCGCTAGGAGTCGGTCTCCGTGAAAAACTACCGGCGAGAAGGAAAGAAGAAGAAGAAGAAAAAAAAAGCGCGCCAAAAAAGGGCATCGGCTTAATCGGGTTAAGAGATTATCCACTATACGCCCACTTCGATATCCGGAGCCACTTTATTGAGTGCCATCACTTTGATTAAGGATCATACAGATCTGTTGTTAGCTTCTTGCCCTTTTCCTTGGACATACCTTTTGACAAATTCGGTGCCAACGTTTCATGGGTGTTAAGTTCGAAATGCCCACAGATTTCAGATCGCTGAAGGACTCAGTGGTACACATGATCTACCGGTTAATGTGGCTTTATTGAATATGGCCCGCTTTTTTCGCATTTAAAACAGAGTAAATACCTAGAAACACTTTTAACTCAATTTACGGGCGGGCTCCAAGTTGTCCGTTTCGACTGTGTCAGGCTCTCACACGAGCTTAAACCAACCATGTGCACTTTCAATTCTGTTATGAGCGGAGAACACGCCACAGTTACAAGTTTGTAAATCTTTGAAGGTGTGACGTCATGCATTAATATTCATCGTGGAAGTTCCGTCAACAGAGGGGGGAAAAAGAGAGAAGCTTGCAGAATGTGTGTTCAAATTTTACCTAACACTTCTGAAACAAAACTCTTTGTAATCAAAATACTATTTTCACCAATCCAGTGATGTGTGTCGAGTGAGTTGCAACACGGGACCAGTTTTTTTTTGGTCACGTAGTAGCTGGACGCCATTTTCGGCCAAACTGTAGCAACATTCCAACGTGCAGTCTAGTCTGGCACCCTGTATGCGCACACGCGTTTTCTGCACCCTAAATGGCTTTAAATTTTGAATTTTCGTAAGTCTTTTAGCCCTTTCTTTTGACACCCTGCCCGAGTTTTTGCCAACCGAGCTTGGAAAACTATGGGAAGCCATGAATGCAAAGAAAAAAAAAAAACAGATGGCCACAGTTTGTAAAAGTATTACACACAATTCAAAAATAGTGTGGAATTTGTTGGGAAAAAAAGAAACAAATCATGGGACGTATTTTTGCTAATTGAAAGTTTGCAGGAATGTTGAATTTGGTCATATTATCGGGTAACACGATTGAATGTTTTGGTAACATTCGGCCGTCCATGTCAGCCATGGCGGTTTGTTTTTCAACAATGGAAAGGTCTCAGTGCTCTGCACCTAATCGCGCAAAAAGCGACCTCAACTGCCCGTGCTCAGAGCGGATGAGTTGAAACATCGTGTAAAGACCAAACTTACTGCTGCCGAAATGAAGGCGGCAAACTTGGACGTCCATTGGGTATTTTTCCAAGTTCATCATACATTCAGCTTTGATAGTCAACCTGAAGAGAAAGGAAAAAACAAACAATGAAAAAAATAACAAACAAACAAACAAACAAACAAACACAAGTTAGTGACCTAAAATTTGACCAACAAAGCGACGTTTTGGCTTGTTTAAACCATGACGTGATGCGAGGAGTAATCAGGCAACACGAACCTGATGTAAAACAAGAATGTATTCCCGCCAAACATCTACATTTTGGAGGGCGCCCTCATATGCACAAAGATTGACCAAAAGCTTTTAGAAGACGGCTATCAAGAACACACGTGTGCCAACGGATATTGGAGCTTCTTAAAATCAACAGGGGTAGTTAATAAAGAGTAGTAGAGCAAGCACACTGTCGTAAACCTGTGTGTTTTTACAACCAATCTTTTTAGGAAATACGAGAATTTATAATACTGAAGTCTACTTGCAGTGCACTCCGATATCGTTATCAGACGAGAGTTTCTGAGGGCAGCGATGAAGTTATTAGTTAAAATAAACCACGCTTGGATTGTTCATTTCCGTCGAGGTAGCTTTTACTTGATCAGCAACGAGAAAAGACCCAGGGGAGAGGCACAGAAGTGCTTTCGTATTGTGGGAGGACTTTTTGGTTAGTGGCCCATTCTTTTATCGCTCAGAAATACATCAAAGGATTCCGCGCAGACATAGCTAATAATAAACCAAAGGACTCAAAGACACGAAATCATTTTCTCAGGACTTCATCCATTTGGTGATGAAGATTAAAAAAAAGATAAAGACCGGGCATTCCACCTTTTGGAAGAGATGCCATCGACGCGGCACGTTCTGTGTGTTAAAAAAGGCGCGAAAGTAAAGTGAACATCGTCCGCGCACCTCATTACAGTTTCGATCTCACGTCAGTCCCAAGAGACACTATTGTGCATTTTTTTTCTTCACTAGGTTGCAGCAAGGTGACGATGAAAAAAAAAAATGTCCGGATTTTTTCGATCTCCTCAAATTTGGAAATGGTTGAGAGATTGTGACGGGGGCTCGCACTCTATCGAGCTTGAATTGGAGAGCTAGGTGCGGATAGAGACTTTTCCCCCCGAGGGGGGCGTAGTGGGTTTTGAACCACCCCCGAGGGTGGTACAAGAAGATGCAATTACTGACCGTTTGTGCCCAAATAGAGTGAAGGGGGCTCAGCCCACCTGGATCGCATAGACTTCCGCACTGTTGGCAAATCTTCGGTTGGATTAATAAAAGTCCGCCCGTAGTGTCTGACTCCACGGCCGACGTGAGGTTTCCACCCCCCCCTCGCCACCAACGGTCCGTGTCAGCGGGAAAGTGAATAGCTACGAGGGTAAATACTTTACATGTTTCCCATCTGCACTATTCAATATCAGACTGATTCCAGCGTCAGTAATTCATGTAGTCACTTGGCTACGTTTGGATTGAAGGGGGAAAACGTCTTTGTTAATGGCTTCTATTTGCCTCCCCCCAGATTTGATATAATAGCCCGAGGGAGGTCACAAACAAAATGGAGACAGAAATAAACTTGTATACCGAGAATGACCGGAGAAAGCATTATGGCAGAGTGATGATTTTGCCTCAAACTGAATTAAATTGAGAGATACGCAGACTCGATCGAAGACTGTAACAGAGTGTCACATGCCTTTTCAAGACATGTCAATCTAGAGGGGGATATTAGGGGATTTGGAAAGGATTTGTGTTGCTTTTTTTTGGCTGCCGCTGGTGCTAAAACTACCTTACAATGCCACTGAAAATGTTAGTGTTTTGCGAGATTTGCCACACACTTTGGCTCAAATGGGGCTTCCAGATTTACATGTAGGGTTCGTGACAAGCCATTAAACTCTACAATTCACAAGGCATTGACCTAGATACAGCGCCCACGGGGCATGACCCTCTCTGTTTCAGCTTGACCCTGATGCTTTCTACGTCAAACTGACCCATAGTTTCAAGACAGCACCGCCGTTAGTGTATTCGTGCTTCGGTTCATTGACCTCGAAATCCCGATAAGACTAACCCGGAATCCGTTACAACAATGTTGTGTGGCTATTCGGGTTTAAGGACTTTTTTTTCACAGGAAACCAGCAGGCCTCCCAAGCTTTGGTATCTTCCCATGGGATTATAGACCTTTATCATGGTACGGCCATCTTGATTTTCTCCCATTCAAATCAATGTAATCAAACCGAGGCTGGAAGGAGAAATAGTCTGGTGCCTTTTCGTACAATACATTTTAGCATTTATTAATGTAATTGGACACAAGGAACACGACCAAGTTGGTGATATGCGGGGTTCCATGAAGAATCGGTGTTTAAAAAAGCCCAAATGATACTTCAAACGAAGCGACTCTTTATAAACAACCAACAAGGTTTGAACATTAGGGAAATGTGTTTTTGGAGGCGGTCACTCGGCGCCTCCATTCCAATGGTCCTATGGACAAATCGTTTACCACAACTCGACATCGACATCACAATGATTTAAAGTCACTCCAGTTTATATCTCACCTTTGGGTGTAAAGAACATTCCCGCTAGGGGAGATGCGGAACAGGCGGTTTGGCGTGGTAACCGTGTGCCTCTTGCATCTTTTGCCGTTGAAGAAGAAAGTATCGGGGTACCAGATCGACTCCAACATGATGGTATTTAGCGGGAGCACCTCGACTGAACTGCTGTTGAATTTTAAACGAGGGTCAGTCCAGCGTTGCCTGAAGAATACATCGATGTGAAATTCCTGGCAACAGAGCGGTCAATCGGACTTAATTACAAAGAAGGACTGGAAAAAGCATTTAAATTAATGAAAATGTTTTGCTACCCTAAAAGAGATAGAAAGAGTAAAACAAAACCTAGCAGTGACAATTATTGGCAAGTATGGATTTTAAGACGCAATTTCAGGAGGCAATGACATCGGCTCCGTAACTGTGCAAATTAATCTTCATTCAAATTGCCCACAAGTAATGCGCAGCCTCGAACAGTTAGGCTGAAAAGTCCATCGCCAAACATTTGGGAATTGATTGTTTTGTTTTACCTCCATTTGCGAAATTGTGTTCAGCCCAGGCATGAACTATGCGACTATGGCCATTGTAGATTACTTCAGGGTAAATTGAAAGCGCACGAGTGAAAATGCAGACCATTCTAATCATGTATCTCGTAACTAGCCAGTCAATGCTACAGCAAAATCAGACATTGCATCAATGGCAGCGTCAATGACAGCGAAAAAATACGCCAAAAAACGACAAAAACAACGAAAACGATAATAACAACATAAAACAGCAATAAAATGGCAATGGCAACCACATTGTCAATGACAACGAACAATAAAAACAACAAAAACACCAAATGCAACGACAACGACAACGACAACGACAACAACAACTACGATATAGACAAAGTCAAAGACAAAGAAAGACACAAGGAAAGACACATGCAAAGGCAAAGGCAAAGGCAAAGGCAAGGCAAAGGCAAAGGCAAAGGCAAAGGCAAAGGCAAAGGCAAAGGCAAAGGCAAAGACAAAGGCAAAGGCGAAGGCAAAGGCAAAGACAAAGACAAAGACAAAAGGCAAAGGCAAAGGCAAAGGGCAAATGCAAAAGCAAAGGCAAAGGCAAAGACAATAACAAGACAAAGACAAAGACAAGGACACAGACAAAAGGCAAAGGCAAAGACGAAGACGAAGACGAAGATGAAGACGAAGACAAAGACGAAGACGAAGACAAAGACAAAGACAAAGACAAGAGGCAAAGGCAAAGGCAAAGGCAAAGACAAAGGCAAAGACAAAGACAAGACATAGACAAAGATAAAGACAAAGACAAAAGGCAAAGGCAAAGGCAGAGGCAAAGGCAAAGGCAAAGGCAAAGACAAAGGCAAAGGCGAAGGCAAAGGCAAAGACAAAGACAAAAGGCAAAGGCGAAGGCACAGGGCAAATGCAAAAGCAAAGGCAAAGGCAAAGACAAAAACAGAGACAAAGACAAAGACAAAGACAAAGACAAAGACAAAAGGCAAAGGCAAAGACAAAGGTAAAGGCAAAGGCAAAGGCAAAGGCAAAGTCAAAGGCAGAGGCAAAGGCAAAGGCAAAGACAAAGACAAAGACAAAAGGCAAATGCAAAGGCAAAGGCAAAGACAAAGGCAAAGGCAAAGACAAAGGCAAAGACAAAGGCAAAGACAAAGACAAAGGCAAAGACAAAGGCAAAGGCAAAGGCAAAGACGAAGACGAAGACGATTGGCTGGGGGTATTAATGGAGAGCTGAAAACAAGTCAAGTTAACTGAAATATCGACCAAAAGACTGAATAAATTATTTCAACAATGCATACATGTCAAGTCCAATTGCATCGAGTGTCAGGCATTTCTATTGCGCTTGTTAAAGTCCACATCAAAGTCATATTGAGTTAAATTTAAACTCGAATTGATCATCCACTTTAGAATCCAGAAAATGTCCACCCAGACTCAATCGATAAATTTCCCCTATACGTTTTAGGAAAAGATGGGATCTTGTGCTTCGCTGTAAAAGGGCACATCCATTTTGTTGCATAGTTTCTTTCCACCGTCTGGTTTTCAAGTAAACATCCACTAAGTGAAGCTTCTGTTGTAATATAGAGGCTTAAAGATTCCTCACATTTCCTCTCTGTGTGACGATATAATGAAAGGTGGGCACCTCTTAAAACTCTTTAACAGCAGTGATGTTTGTGTGGGGGCTACACAAAATGTTCTCATTATGATCACTGCGCTTTCGTGCCTGCCAGGAAATGCCTTGGAATGCACATAATCGATTTTTTTTATTTATTTGCAAACAAGATGTCTACATGACAAGTACGATTTCAAGCTAACAGACTTCAATTCTTTCCGTTACCAAAAAATACAAGGTCCGATTTTTTGCCAATTTGACCCGAAAATTTAGATCACCATTTTGAATAGGCCTAATTATTTTTGTATATTATAGATTTAAGACAGTTATTTAATTTGAAGGAATTGCACGAGAACAATTCTCCAATGAAAATTGATAATTACTTAAAAAATAAAAGTGAGTTATTGTCAGGTTCCCAATCTTTCTCACGTCCATCAGACAATGTACAAACAATTTCGCATGCTACATGTAATATGTGCACTGTCCGTGATCATGCCAAAGTTGTGGTATGTGTTTCGTTGTGAAACAGCATCACCTGTCAAACTTCGTTCAGAGAGAGAGACAAAAAACAAAAAAACAAAGAAAACAAAAATCTGGCGATGCAACTTCAATCTCGACAACTTCACCAGAACAGTCTATAAACCAAGTTGTTGATAGTGCCACAATAAAACTGAACACCAGTAACCCTTTTGTAATGTGTATGCATTTATTGATTTGTGAGCGCCACCCGCAACACTAATCGCACTTATTTCGATCTTAACCAATTTCCTTGTTGTCACTTTATGACGAAACCCCAAACAGGTGACGGCCGTTTGCGAGAAGGCAACAACAACTTGAACACTTAAAAGACCAAAAAGAGGGAGAGAAATGAAGCGAAATTCAAACAATCAGCAAAAATTTCAACGATCCAAGTGCCTTTAAAAAGTAATTATAAAATCGTCTGGGCATACAGCTGTCTAATTTAGCCTCTGTCCCGAACCGATCCTAAATTGATTGTCTGTAACACGGAGCAGTTCAATTGAAGCCGGAGAATTTCTGTAACTACGGAAAAGTCCTCCCAAGAAAAAAAAAAAAAAGAAAAAAAAAGAAAAAAAAAAGTGAGAGTAAAAAAAACCCCATAAAAATACAATCAACAAATCTTTGAAGCTCGATGCATTAGCAAACACTATTGATTCTGTTTTTATCAAGTGCAATGGCAGTTTTGGCAGGCTCCGAAATGAAAACCCCAGAATTCCTGCGTCGGTTGTTGGCAACCACCGCAGTTGTTTGCATTCGCGAGGTTTTACATTTCCATTTTTCACCCAAATCACCTTTTGCGATGGTCAATTTGCGTTCTCAATAAGCCACAGTACATTAACCACTACTAACATTTAACAAGTTCATGTCAGCTACAGTTGCCTTGCGTGTCTTGTTCAGCATATGCAGACTGTGATACTGAATATTGATTCTTAGTATATAACAAAAAATGGACCAGACTAACTTGCTCTACTGGTGGCCTCGGTTTGGTGACGTTAGCTTGAATGGGTTAACACATCAAGATGGCTGCTACACCATTTAGCAACCGCATTCTTAATGCTAGGTATATCATAATGCTGTTGTTTGGTAAAATTACCCTGGTAAAATTACTAAGTTTTGGAAAACACTAAAATGTTCCATCAACATGTCACGATTTATTTGTTTTTATTGTAATTTACTTTAGCTAAGATTCCAACTAAATATTTGCTAAAAAGAAATGGTTTGGGATACCTGTCAGCAATGTATGAGGCAACATCCTTTTGATTTTGTTTTTTCAGTTTAGTCACATAATAGCCAGCCAGGACACCCTTACTCAGAGTGTGATGAGTTATTGATAGCGAGGCTGATGGTTTAAAGTTTTGATAGTGAGGCAGGATTTTATGCAAATAGCTAGGCAAGTGGTCTGAGGTTTCGGGGGGTAGTCAAGGGAGGTCGACAAGAGACAGAAGCAAAGCAGCATTGTCTTTTCCCCACTCTGTCGGCAGCTGATAAATTTATGTTAACAATGTCTGCTGATTTTACTTGCTGTTCATAGTTTTTATGTTTTACTTTAGACAAAATACTAGTCATGCTTTCATTTTGCAAGAAATGCCGGCATTTGGGATACCTTATGGGTAAGGTCATACTTTGGTAATGACCCTTAAAAAAATGTTCAATTTCTATCCCAAATCTTGCTTTTTATAAAGATGGTGATGGTAGTAAACGGCCTGTGAAGTTACTTTTATTTGAAATACTCTTGTTGATTAGAATTCAATAAAAACAAAAACAACAAATGGATCTAAAAAACAATTCATTCATGAATCGTTCCTCAGAGTTCTGAGGGTTGGTGCTGCGGCCAGAGATGCGGTCGGTGCCCGCTGCCACCTCAATATAAACATGGATGGATTCGACGTTCCTTTGAAAATACCATGACAGTTTTTTTTCTGTTCTCTCATCATGTAGACACCGCATTCAACTGAAACTTTCACAAAGGAATCTGATTACATCTTTCTTGATAATTTGGTTATAAATCATAAGGACGTTTAGAAAACCCAATCGATGACCATGCCTTTAATGCAAGGTGTGTATTTCCCATACAGATGACATCATTATATCAAGATAATCGTTTGTAGCTTTAGAGTTTATGACATTAATCTTACTAAGTAATCTGCTAAATTGTGGTTGTTTCAGATATAACGGGGTCAATAACTAAACTTTGCGACATTGACGTAAATTTTTGACTACATTTGATTTATTGAAGGAAGATACTCAAGACGTCGACATAATTATCAGGAATTACAGTCGGCTACATCACCTCTACATCCTAGACAGGTGCTTGCGAGAGACTCTCGCTCGTCAAGTTTTAGTCGTAGTGCCGTTTAAAAAAACATCCCCAAGTTCTAGCCCTAAACTTTATTTCCCCCGCACCTGCTACACTTGATGCTACCGTTCGTTCGCATCCGTAATACATGACATTAAGTTACTGAGGTTGCCATAGTAGTAGGGCACTGGGATTAGAGCTCTGTCATTTCCATTTGACTTGTGGCGTTAATGTTTGACATAAACATAAGTCATCACGGTTTAGCCCTCCATCGAAGGACCTGTTTGGTTGCAGTGCCCCCTGTGGTACGTTGTCAGCACAAGCTAATAAGCTTGAAGTAAGAGGGTTTGCTTTGTATTTTCCAGCATGTTTTTTTTCACATCAAAGAGTGTCGTTTACATGTCCAGGTATTGCCGGGGTTAAATTTAGCTTATTCATTTGCTCAGTTAATCAAGTTTTATAATTTGGTTGCATCATCTTTGACAATCGACATACCAATTTTATAACACAAAGGAGGCAGAGTTTTGCCCTGCCCCTTCTAACCAAATCACCCACCCCCGTTGATCGACACCCCCTCTAGGACGTGTGGCATGGTCCAGCTTAGGATATCATGGCGTATGAGCCGACCAGTGTGTACAATGTGGTTAAGACAATGGAAATATTACAACAATGCCAGCATGTGCCGACAACTGCCCTCACTGCAGGATTTCAAAAGGATTAAAAAGGAAGAAGAAAAAAAAATGGCGAGTTGGGTTATGCTTAGTGGAAGCTTATTGGGGGTTCCATTTGCAGAGAAAGGACAAGTAAAGACGGATATCACGATGATGCTGATTACCAGACGACGGCTTTCATGTTTGCCGCTAACGCTTGTTCGTGATGCCACTCACCGATGGCAACTTTAAAGACAACGGACACAATTGGTAATTCTCGAAAACAAAAACAAAAATCTGAAAAACCCACTGAATATAAAGTTCAAACCTTTACTGAACCTCCAGCGAAACAGTTCCAAGTGACCCGTGAAAGTTGAGAAAATAGCTTTTTTTTGTAAGATTCACAAACTCAGCGTGGCTTATTTCGCGTGCCACAATTGAAATAAGCTTGAACTTGTGCGTGCATAACATTCCTGACAGAGTGTAGTTTCCCAACGGTTCCAAAATACAGGATCGACAATTTAGATGAAATTTTCACACTGCGTCAAATTCTGACCTTTGACATGCATGAGTAATGGGCACTGCAAACGACCATGCTAAGTGTTGATGGGGGACCTCTTTAAAATAGTGACTGAATCAAGCTACGCCTCATTAATATTGTGAAGGTCCCTCAAATTATCTGCATTTCGAATATTTGACTTTTGACTTTTGAAGGAATTGTTGGGAAATGGTCCACTATTGGTGCCCTGAGACTGTTGATTACCAACCAGGGGGTATTTTGGGTTCAGGCCCGGAGAATGGCTCCGTATAAGTCACGAGCGCCAGTCTCTTTCCCTCAAGAAGGCGTCTGGCCTGTTTAATCATTCTTTGTGGATGGGCAAAGCTCAAAAAGGGAACCGCTAACCTCTCCTCACAAATTAAAAAGAACAGAAAACAAGTGAAGTAATCAGAAAATACTTTCATTTTTTTCAAGTGGATGAGAGGATATTCTACATATTTTGTGTGAGTTATTTTTTTCATACTTAGCATTTAGCATCGGTTGAATAATTATGAGGACTTTATTTTGTAGGGTTTACACCTACAGCTTTTACGCAAAAGGTGTCTGTCCCGATGTCAAAGTTCAAGATCTCGGAGAGTCAACCAAATTTTCAAAGGGGGGAAAACCACCTTGAAAGACATGTTGTTGTAGTCCTCCTGTACATGAGATAGGTTTGAACTGTCGTGACAAGACCATGCTTTGTGGGGAAGTTGATTCTCGGATCTGCGTCACTGGAAGGCCGACATTCAACTATAACCTTGGAATGTGAAAATGTGAGTATGACGTCAGGGAATGAAGACAAGGTCACTCTGGCAACGCGAGGACGTGATTGGAAATTCACATCACGCAACTCCGGATCATGTTGCTTTTGGATAAACATACAGCTCTAATAAAATCACAGGTGGGTTTTAGATTTATCTGAGATTGCTTGTCGTGATAATAATATTGAGCAGCAAAGTAGAATGACTGCAATTGCCTGTCATTTCACGTCAAGGCGCTTCGTTTCCAGACTCTAGAGAAGGTTCACTGAATTAAGTCCCTGTCTTTTTCTCGAGACAGTATGGCATTAAAAGGAATGGTTCAGTCTCTGCTAATTGCACACAAGGACTCATGGCATTTCAACCCCCCTCGATAACACCAGTAAATGGCATTGGATTGCAAGGGATAATTCTATTACAGTTCTGCTTCATTAGAGTACACCGTCCATCTATTGTGTAGAGCACATTAGGTACCAGACGGTCGGGCGTGCACGGGGGTGCATGTCGGTAAAGGGGGTGGTGGACTGGGAGGGTTTATATACCCAATCTGACACCCATAAGGGTATGGGGGTGGGGTAAGAGGTAGCAGTCTGGAGTGTACAGACTATAAGAGTAGACCTTAAAGGTGGACTTTTGTTTCTTTGTGACTCTTCCCTGTCGGCCGTGACGAAACAACACGGAGCCGCGCGTGATTTAGCGTTTAACGACGTGGGATTCGATTACACGCGGTGCACTGCACGAAAATTGGATCACCGCAACGATAGATTAGAAAAAGAAGTCTATAGAGATGGAAAAAATCCCCCTCTTCTACAATTGGATTGGGGAAAGTATGACTGTAGTTAACATGTGGTAAGAACCTCTAGACTGGACTCAATTAACAGGAAGATGGAGATTTGGATGGTGGTTGGGAGGCGGGGGGGAGGGGGGTGGAAGGGGGGGGGGCGCTTACCAGATTTATTTCTACGACTGGTCCGATGCTCAAGGCGAAGATATCGCACTGAATGGTCACCGGTGGACCTGTACGGTGTTGTTTTAAAAAGAAAACAGAATACAGAATGCATTTAAAATGCGTCACGAAAGATGCAACAAGGTGAAAATACACTGCAAAAAACTTGGGTGTTAAAATTGGCAGCATGGAAATTAAGAAAGAAAGAAAGAAACACAAATACATCATAGGGTGTTAGAATAACATCGGTGTTATTTTGATTCTCTCTTCGGTATCTATTATTACGGGACAACAGCCACGGTGTCAATTTTAACACCATAGGTTTAGCAGTGTAACGTCCACAAAATACTTACGAAATTGCTTGGCACAACCCACCAACCAAAATGTAAAAAAAACACACACTCCGGACAGATGATGCACCCTCTTCTTCTATTTCGACTAATCTTTGTGTCCTTCAATTCTTTCCTTCATCCTTCTGTTTTTATTTCTTCACCATGCTCCCCATCTCTGTTTAAAGATTGGGATTGCTCGTCACTACTCGATCCTATGTCCACATAAAGTGTAATATGGGGGGTTATTGGGTTTCACAAAAGCAACAAATAACCCCGTGATTGGTGATGAAGATGGTTTACAAAGAGACAAAGGGTTTGGGGTCGGTTGTAGTTGATCTGAAAGAGTTAAATGTCAACTGCAAAAAACAAGGCTTTGCAAACGCCACAAATACATCTAAGATGAGAAGTGAAGGTGCTCCATGCAGCGCCGAAAACTAGGGTAAATTTTAAGAGAGCACAAGGGGTGCAGATTTTGTGTTTTAATGGGGACACTTTTGGCCAATTAAAACTTTAGTTTCTGTTTGCATTTCTCTTAAACAGGCCCCTTTCAGCGCTCTTTTTAATGCCATGCTACTATTTTTGGAAGATAGTCTAACGTGAGTGTAAAAACAAATACAAATCTCAAAAGTAATAATTTCAAAGTAGGAGGGGCACCAATGGGGTGGGGTGGGGGCACGTGCCCCGTGCCCCCTTGGTTCCATTTTTTTCTTCAGGAAAACTGATATTTGGGACGAAACACTTTCACTGAAAGTCTTCGTGAAGTTGTCATGTTTTTCTGCCAAGTTGAATGTCCAATTTAGAAAGGTTTAGTAAAAGCAAACAATAACCTTAACTGGGTGACGGGAAGGTAACCATTTGTTTCTCTTTCCGGAGGAAAGAAAACTGAGGTTTGGAG
This sequence comes from Pisaster ochraceus, assembly GCA_010994315.2. Taxonomy (NCBI): domain Eukaryota; kingdom Metazoa; phylum Echinodermata; class Asteroidea; order Forcipulatida; family Asteriidae; genus Pisaster; species Pisaster ochraceus. The sequence goes on from CM021530.1 coordinate 2,514,269, forward strand.
CAATACAGGTGTGGTGGGGGTGCAAGCAACTCACCAAAAATTGATATTTTATAAAGCTGTTATCAAATAGACAAGGCAATAAGAACTTTAAAAAAGTAAAAACTGCGACAAATGACAACGTTTGCTTTTTTAAAATGCTAAAATTGTAACACTTAGTGAAAAAAACCCCCAAAACCGAGGTTTGGAGCAATGCATGGTGTGCTGGGGTGCATGCAACTCACCAAAAATTGATATTTTATAAAGCTGTTATCAAATAGACAAGGCAGTAAGAACTTTAAAAAAGTAAAAACTGGGACAAATGACAACGTTTGCTTTTTTAAAATGCTAAAATTAGTGAAAAAGTGGTATCGGCCAAAACGCCACGCGATGCTTACCATACTGATTGTTCTGCTAAGCTGCCCTGTTTATAATTACGCACATTTATAAGCTTAGGTTTTTACGTAAAGAAAAAAATTACCCATAATTTGTTATATTTCACAATTTAAAGAGTGGAATAAAACGCGGTGATCATTTAACTAGCTAGCTTGCAGACAAGATCACGGACATTTCACACCCACCAAGAAAAGGTGTCACTTCACCCGTCAATGACGTCGAACATGTACATGAGATACTTGAACTAGAATCCACGGCTACCTTTACAAATCTACCCTCTCGCAGCCCCACCGCTAACATGTCGTGTCTCTTTTTTTCCCTCCTCGTACTTCGCCCAGGAGTGAGGCTAAAGTGGGACCCAAGGAACTTTCAGCTTAGACGCCGGGGTCGAGTGACTTGAACACCCGTTGGGAGTTGGCGATCTCCCCGATCAAACCAGACGTCACCTTCGGTATCGTATTTGGTATCACTACATTGTGCTCCGGCGATACCTCTGTCTTACAACAAGGGCCCGGTTTCATCATGGAGGTAGTTTCATAAAGCTATAGCAGAAAGTTGTGCTAAGCAGCAACATTAGCAGGGAGCTAGGCAGGATAATGCACATTGTGGCCGGTGATCCATTTTTTGCTAGCAAGACTTGTCCGTTCTGAGCAATTTTGTTTGTGCTAAACGGCATTAAAACTTAGCCGTTAGGTTATCTAACAGTTCTGCAAGTTATTACCATATTTACCTCGTGGTTTCACCGTCTTATAACCACATGGGTCAAAGTTTAAAAAGGTTTTAAAAGCATAAAAGTCTGCTAAGTAGATCAATCTTGCTAAAAAATATTGCCTATAGATATATGCTACTGGCAAAAAACAAAACAATGCAGTGTTCATTGATGTAATTGGTTCTTTAGTACATGTACATTTTTTAATTATGGAAGTATCAATTAGCTTTATTTTCTTTCCCCAAAATACGATCATTATCAAAGCAAGGTTATTGCTTAGCAGAAACTACCAGCCAGACTGTAACCCATTGTTTCATCTCGTGCTTCCCGGAAAGATTATTATAAACACATTTTAATTGCTAAGCAGAATTGTCAGGTAACCAATCACAACTACCATTTTTGTGTGCATGACTCTGAAGGTTCTTATGCAATGTTACCTATTTTTGTTAAGCGAGATATTCCACTCTATGCGATATTTTGTGTTTAATTTTTTTGGTTTTAAATGGACCTCGGTTGAATAGTGTTTTGCCTATTATTCTATGCTTAACCGGGGTTACAGTCCAGCTAGTAGAGCAATGTAGAAACCGACGAAGGCTGAATAAATATAGGTCTCATCCGAAGGTCAGATAAAAAAACAATTTATTTATTAATTCATACCGTCGTGTACAAACGGCATAAGACTGATTACACTTGATAAATTCCTGTTTGATGTGCATTGATTTCGCTGCGATCGTTTGACGTTTTATTGTTTTGTATTATTATTATTTTCTGGAAAGGCTGAATAAATTAAAGTTGAAGGTCAGCGCAGGACAACATTATCGGTCGATAAATCTTCGATTTTGGAGTTTGTTTCTTGCGATAGCCACGTTAGTCTTTCATCGGACCGTGAGAGGCGCGTAGTTGTTCAACTGTTTGATTCGATATTTCATTTTCAATGTGGAAACTAAACCTGGTGTCTTTACGGATAAAGTGAAATTAAGGATTGATAAAGGGTTAATAATTCTCATCTTTGGGTAAGATTCACAGTGAAAGATCACTGAGTATTGTTGAAACCCTAAAACATGACACGTTTTTGGTCTCAATGAGTTCGCATAAGATTGTCAGCACACTTCCAAGCGTTTTTCAAAGTTTGGGCGTTTGTTTTGCACTTTCTAAACGATTATATGTTTCCGCAGTGTATTATTTACACGTCTAGGTATTGCTTGGGTTAATTCCAGCATATTTGTCTGTATACTTGATTTACGTTTTATCATTTGGTTACAACTATCGTTGACAACTGGCGTAGGGATTTTAAACGCAGCATGCTGGGAGAGTTTTTTCCCTGCCCCCGACCAAATCACTGACCCCTGTTAATTGACACCCCCACTATAGGACGTGTGGCATGGTCCAGCTTTAGGATATCATAACATATGGTACATACGATGTGGTTAAGAGAATGGAAATGGTAAGAGAGGTCAGCATGTGACGCTCCAACGGGATAACCAAATTTGAGGAAACGTTTACAGCCTGTGTGTATATAGTAGATAGAAATGAATTTACTCTTCCTGAAAACCATTATCCATCTATCTCAGACAATCGGAAGCATTTAGTAACTTCTTTTGGAACTCAAGATAGACACATTCCAAAAACAGGAACATAAATCCATCCAGTAGTATACTCTTTGCCGCATGTTTGGAAAACAAAATCTCCATTTTGTATTAACAAACGGCTTAATCATCAAAAAGTAAAAATGCACAATCTTTCA
>CM021530.1:2546028-2569083 GCA_010994315.2 Pisaster ochraceus
CCCCCTTACGTTCAGATATGAGGCAGTGATGTCATTGGATTTCGTTTTCTATTAGGTTCAACTCAATCAGTACAGCAGTCAGAGGAGACAGTTTAAAGGGATTGTGTGCAGTCTTTTTAAATTTTAGATAATGGTGTTGTGATTTGAAGACTTTTATTACTTTACTTCCATTTCTTTACAGTTGTTGTTTTTTTTTCTGTTGTCTTTATTTCTTTGTATTTTTATGATGTGCGATTAAGGGCTCCCATTTAGTGCGCATGTGTGTCTGTTCGGGTTTCCCTTTTGCACCACGTTGTATGTTGATGTTTGTGCAATAAAGGTAATAAACTAAACTAAGTTCACGAAAGTTCATTGCCAATACACTACTTCAACGGGAGGATACAACACTAGTTGTGAAGGAATACAATCAAACTTATACCCAGTGTAAAACAAATAAATGAATAACATGATCCATTCTCTAAGAGCTGCTTATCACGCTACTACTCTGGTGTTAAATTGATTCTTTATGGTGTCCATATGAAAAAACACACCAGGGGTGTTAATTTTGCCAACAAAACAGTACTGTAATTATTAACACGGTGTCGGTGTTATCGCGTGACAAAACTTGGGTGTTAAATTGATGCTTTTGGTACCTATGTGACAACACCGACATGGTGTTAATCTCACCAGCGATATAGTATTGGGGAAAACTAACACCATGCCGGTGTTATCACATATGAACACCGGAATTAATCAGTTTAACACTCCAGTGTTTGCAGTGTAATATACCGGAAGGGATACATTTACCACCTCAGTTTGTGCAGTGTCTACACCGGAAATAAGCAACTTAACACCAGAGCTTTTGCAGTGCACTGCGCTTAAGCTGCAATGGTGTAACACCGAGTTGTCATTATGATGTTATTCCCCTTAAAAGGAACGCAGTGAGCCTTTGCCTTTAACTACTCACAGACTCTACATCTAAAAGACGTCCTTCAACAATACAGGGGGAAAAAAAGATGTAGAAGAAATAATTAAGAGTCCACGCCATCCTCAATGCTTATAATTCAAAAGCTTTGACTGTTCACCCCAGAGAACCTCACGTGTCATCAAGTAACCAATATCAATTAAGCGTCACCTCTACATACAACTTTTTGTAACCTCATCTTCACCTCAATAACGGTACTTGATGTGGCAATTCGCCATACGATGTTTTTTCCTAGGCACATGCCATTATACGTCTGGAACATGATGGAAAAAAATGACCGTCTTGTACATGCACACGAGGTAGATTCGGAGGATGCTTCATGTCTTACAAGACGTCTGTGTGTTGTTGTTGATTAAAAAAAAAAAACTTCTATAGTATGAATCCCTCGACATATATTTAATTGGACAAGGTTCTGACCCGCATGAAGAGATTCCTTGGAATGGTTGATGAAAATATGTTCCCTTGAGCAGAACCCCAAATAATTACGAGCCATTTTATCACTGCTTTCAAATCGAGGGCAAGGTGCACAGTAATGCCTTTTTGAGCGGTTTATGTAATTCACTATTGTACCTGTACATTTCGGTGTTGAAGATGATCTTTTCTGCCCTTCGTAATTTTACAGTTATTTCCGTAAATCACAGCCCACCCAAGAACGACATATTGACCCATTCGAAAGGAAGTGCTCAGCACCATGTTTGATTAATGACAACTTTTAAGGACATACTTCAAATTGTGGTTGATTTTCAGGATGCAGACATTTATAGTGGACTTGATAGTTCCTGAAGTGATAGAAAGAGTTCATGTCAAAATTGCTCTTAGGAAGTCATGTAAGCATTCAAACCGAATGAATATTGTCTCAACTCTTTTACTCTCATAAGCTACACCTTCCTTGTGAATCGGGCATGCAGTAAAAATTTCACGGTTAAAAAATCAGTTTGAAAAAAATAAAAATAAAATTGGGCACCATCCTAAAATGTAACTGTTGAGTCGTAATAAAGTGTTAAATGCTAACAGCTGGATAGCCACGCGTGATTGGACGGCAATTCACCAAGCGTTATAAGCAAGTCTAACTCAGTCACACACACTGTTTAGGAATTAAGTGTTCACACTCGCGACGTCGCTGGCAAACGGGAGAGGCCGATTGCGAAGACAGGTTTGGAGCGCAACATTACAAACCTTGACATTTTGTTAGTATTTAATTTACCCCCACATATCTGTGTCTCTTGAAGCGTGGTATGATTGATCAAGTTTGTGGTAATCGAACGCACCAAGAGCCATCTTTATTTATGGAGTTGATGGAATAATATGATTGAGTAAACATTGAGTTGACGTGATGTAAGAAATTTACACTTAGATGAATGCTGTGTTTTTATTGCAATTCGCTTGCAACTGTAAAAAAAAAGTGAAAAAGTTACGAGCCGGACAAGTACAGGCAGAGGGCTGTTTTTATATTTATACCTGCTTCATTGTAATATTTTTCAACGAAGCCTAAATAATTGCTACTCTACACCCTGAAGACTCTCGGGTCAAAATAAACCCAGATTCTGAATCCTGGGGGACCTAACCCATATCTGGGTCAGGCTGACCCGGAAATAAAAGGCTGACCCGGAAATGGGTAAAAAAAAAAAGAAGAAAAAAAAAAGATTTTAACTTGGAGTCGGCGTCACCGTGACCAATTTTGGGTCATTTTGAAACAGATTCCGGTCAGTCTGACCTGGGAGCCCGAACCAGGGTCAATTATGACCCTGAAGTTTTTAGAGTGTAAACATAAAAAACTCTCTCCTGCACAATATTTGACCCGGGTCACATGTGAAACAAAGCCAGGTCACCCGACTAATTTACTTGTCAAACTAATCCCAAAGCCTGCTGCAGTAATTATTTGTTATAATACTTTTTACAATATTTCAAAGTTTAATATCACGGCCATTGGGATGTGACACAATCAATAAACTGAAGACTATGTGTAAATCTCAAACAAAAGGTGTTTAAAAAGTAATCCCTAAACGAAAGAAAATCACATTAGAGTAATGAAGACATTTTCATTTTCTCAACGAAGCACAGTTAGATTTTTGTTTACTGTGTTATTACACATCCAACAGCACAATTAGCGCCAATAATAGTATGAATAGGAAACAAGAAGAATTGTTCAGTTTTAAATTTGTGAGGAAAACCCCAAAATGGGGAAAACCCATTTAATCAGGTAGGGACTGAAAACCCAAACCCCATGCAAGACTCCGGTCTGAGGTAGGAATTGAACCGGGATCCACAGAGCTGAAAGGCAGGGAAAGAAACTACTGAGCCAACATGATCTTTTGAACATCTAAGTAAAATACAGGGGCAGTGCAATATAAGTTTAACTACTAACAGTTTCTATTTCCCAATAGTGCACAAAATACACAATAAAACAACCAGCTATAGCGGCTGTTCTAAACATAGCCGGGTTTTTTTCTAACGAAACTGGGAGTAGGATACACAATTCGAAGTACGGCTTCGGACATGATATGATACACCGTCCTATAGTTACCACCACATAAAAACTTCCTCCAACTGCCATAATTTTTAAAGTGCCCAACTGCGCACGCGGCTCCACCATGCAACCAGCTGGCGGCTATGCTAATGTCGAGCGACCATATCGATCCGTGCTGGAGTGGAAATTTCTTGTGGCTGTTTTCGACCTTGACATCCTGCGTGTGTAGATTACACAAGGTCGTCTTTGTTATCCCCTCAATGACAATATCCTAATAGATTTCTCTCGGACGTTTTATACATTCTCATGAATATTCATAATTACCCTTCCCCATGGTAATGTGGTATGTTCCATTGGTATAAACCGAGAAATCAATCGATCAAATTATATTACGTAATATGTAGGTCGCATAGCTACTGATTAGTAAGATATAATGGTGATTTCACCAAGTCAAGTCAAGTCCTAATCAGTTAGATAAAACAGAAAGGTATATTAGACCACGTGACTTGTGACATCACATCTTTTTATAAAAGAGCCACAGAGCCTGGACCGGATACGGGCACGATTTTTTCACACAACTCAATATTGCAGACAACATAGAGATTGAACTGTCTGATTTTTTATCAACTTGTGATATGAAGAAAAAGGGTCATATCAAACAATGTTCAGCCGTTATTCATAACTCATGGATTGATGTGGAATTTATGACAAAAAATGATTTTTCCCCATATGACCAGTATGCTCTCTTGCCTGCCAGAAAATGCCCTGGAATGTACAAGGTCATACTTGTTGTAAACAGAGGTCACATGGTCCGAAACACAACGACTGAACTGCTCAGTTGGTTCATGTTTCCCAGACATTTCCTATTCATTTTTACTCTGGACGGCAAATTCCTAAGTAGTGTTACGGAGTGTTAAAATCTTGTTTTCCCTGTTCTCGGCTGCTGATCCGGTATCTTCGCTTCTCTTTAATTAACGTCGGCTTGAGAAGAAATGCGGGCAGGAAGTAGAACGAAGACGCCGCCAGCGCAGACCCTCGACATCCAACCTCCCCCCCAAAAAAACACCGGCGGGTCGCTGATGAGAAACACGCAGGTGTGACTGCCGAAGACCCAGGGTTTCCGGATGATGAGCTCTAAGACTCAGCCGGTCTCTGGGTCGTACGCGCCCCCCCCCCCCTCGGTCCCGCGGGGTATGACACGGTCCCTTCATAGGCCGGCATTTCCACCCCTTCACTCTCTCCCTATTTCACTCAAACGCTAATCTAGCGAGGTCTTCCCTTCCTTATATTTTTTTGTCGTAGGTAATATGGATCTGTGGCATGAGCGAGTGGAGTGGTGTACCGTACAAACGCGTGTGTGATCCCCGAAGGAACTCGCTCTCAACTGGGTCTCTTGGGGCTTTACCGAACCTCGCATGCTTATCACTGCTTACCGGGTGCAGTACAACAACATTATTAACATTTTTTTTCCAAGGGAACTAATATTACATATTACAATGACATACAAGGTATGCAATTCATAATGTGATCATCAGGAATACAAATCTAAAAGACCTAGAATAAGAGTGAAAAATTTCAAAGGGGTAATAAATTAAAACTGCGCTCATCTTTGGAATCAAAACCCTTCCTTTCAGGACTTTGTGGGTAATTGAATTTTGCAGATATTGATCGACCAAAATTCCACCACATAATAAACATACGTATTATAACACACGCTTTATTATAACTGCCTAACGTTCAATATAAGAGAAATTTAAGCTTTAAACGTAAATTGAATCGATGCTGGAACTTACCATAGTAAAATTAAACTGCCGTGCACGAAAAATGCTGGCCACGGTCGCCCCATCGCTTGTCCGTTTGCAAACCGCATCATACCGAGAGACACAAGAAACGGCCCTCGCTAGGATTTTCCTGCTAAGAAACAAATTCTGCCGTCTGCTGAGAGGTGGTGCAGTGTGAGAACAGCAATTTTCCTCTCGTTATTTTGGCCCGAAGAGCGGAGAAGGAGACGATTCTGGCGCGCTGGAGAAGCGTGCTGGGCCTCCCCGTGTGCCGCTAGTCTGTCGTGCAGACTCCGCGGAAAACAACACTCGATTCAAACGGCTGTGTGGTGGCGCGCTCCATGGAAGGGGTCACCGAATTGACCTCGAAACGCGAGGGAATAACATGCAAGGCATGCTGGGGGACGGGATGTCACAGGCCGTAATACTTATTATTGTGAAGGGTCGGTGTGGTTTGTTATCGGGTTTGGGGAGTTAGATAAGAGAACGAAAGAAGAAGACGAAGAAGAAGAAAAGAAGAAGAAAAAAAGAAAAAAAAACATCGCTGTTTTGGAGAACACTTCTGACACAATTTTTTGTCAACTTGAGGTGAAAGGATTCTGCCAACCGTGAGGAATGTGCTGAAGCACTCTCGTGAAAATCAAATAAACTCAGATCAACCTCTCGCTCAAATTGAAATTGTTACAGGTAGTCAAGAAAGAACGTGAGATAAATATTATACTTTAAAATAACTCCATGAGTGTAAGGTTCTCGTGAGGTGACGGACGATTTGGGGAGTTTTAATTGAATCACGGGCTAACTGTAGAACAAAATGCACTTGGAAATGATTTATAGATGGGATACTATGTAAAGACACGCGGACGCCTGTAAACGACTGCATAATACCCATAGGTCATGTTCAATATATGCCCACAAAGTAATTATATTGACTGCTTTTCAACAATTATGACGTAGCCAATTGGACAGTGGGAGAGAGCCTTGGGTTTGACTCAAGTGCACGTATTGTGTGCGTATGCATATGTACGCCTCGTCCAAAACACTACACGTTGGATCGTCCCAGACATCATGACTTGGCCGTAAATGGTAAATTTATCAAGAAAGCATTGAGGGTTTGAGGAAATGCGTAACTCACAGCACAGGCTCCTTGAGAACGCCTTGCGGCCAGGAAATTTGTATTTTTCTTTTTATCTTATAGCTGGGTGTGGATGATTAAAAAGATGATGTTGTGCATTTTATATACTATACAATGAAAAGACATAGTTGTGTGTTTTCTCTTTTTTGTAAAAGGTCGACGAAATTACCTGTGACAATCGCGTGTTATTGAATTGTATTGTATTGTGACAGTCAATATTGATATTTATTGACAGAAATGCCTGCGTAATCACAGGTGACACCTATAGGTCTATCTCTGACAATACTGGTTTGGGTGCCTCTTTCATTGCAGGCGCCAGCGTACATGTTCCCATGCAATTGAACTCGAAATCACAAAATGCCACAAAACACAGGAGTGAAACTTAGCGATCCGTTCCGTGGAATGTGTTGATTTATTTGTATTTGTCGTACTCTGTTTGTTTACGTGATGTCATTAACCCTTTATAGTTTGTTGTATTTTGGGGCCTACTGGACATCGATGTAAAACAGCTTTATTTCTGATCATTCCGTATATAGGGGTATTGTAATAAATGAATAAATTGTTTGGGGGGGGGGCGAGCACGGTTTGTTTTAATATATGTCAGTTTCTAAAAGAAAAATACAAATAAATTAAGCAAGAAGTGTTTGATCGACCTGTCGAGCAAACTCTGTGCCAAACTGACATGTTACTTATCGTAACATTAAAAAATTCTCTTCCCGAGATACACATTGTGGGATGGAACAAAACTGTCTAAAAGATCGCATCATTTCAGATTGAAGTCATTCTTAAGTGTTTCCAGGTCTAAAATGAAACGAAGTAAAATGTCAGTTAATTTGTTTTTCTTTTCTTGTAAACACAAATGTATTACTGTTTTCACGAGACACAAAATATAGTATGAAAAACTAAAGTAGTGAACTTGCAGGTGCAACCAAGTAAAAAACTTACTTAGGAGAAGTGTTGGTTTTGAGAAGTGTTGGTTCTGCTTCTAAAAAGAACCGGTGTGTTCTGAGACCACACCCATCGGTTCTTATCAGAACCAGAAGCGTTTTATACATCGTTGTACCCGACAGTTTTACTTACGATCCACACACCATGCAAAGCTTCAAAAGTCACTTAGACAAAAAATACATGTTTTGCCGAGAGAACTCATAAAAATTATGCTAATTTTTCTTCATGATTTATTTTAAAAATTGATTTTTACACTTTTGCTTGCACCAGATTTCAGTTCCAGTCACAGCGCAATTTGCCGTCGTAGATATTTCGTTTTCGTAAGATTGAGGTGTCATGTATCGCACCAGGCTTACATTCCACTAAGTGATGTTATTTAAAGACGATTTTCTCCCGATTCTCCAGAAGTTGTTTGGAAATGAAAACCTTCGCGCTGGATCTTTGACCATACCCTACTTTCGAGTACCGACACGCGCTCTGAAATAGGACACGGTAAAAGTCAAACGTTTTGCCCGTCAGCCCGACATGTTTCTTTTCGTAAACTGGCATCATCATCATGCATTACCCATCCTTATATGCCTCAAGAATCATTATAATAAATTGCATATGTACCAGAGACGATAGTTGCAATGTTGAGCCGCGTTGAGTAATAGCGGATGATCGTCATATCCACATAAGACAATCTCAAAAAATACGGTGTTTACAAACTGACGTTATGGATACCAGGCCTTCACTGGTATCCGCGATTTCACGAATTTAATAGATAAAAAATAGTATTAGCTGTTGCAAACTGCTTACCAACAAAATGGACCTATGGTATAAATGAAAAAAAAAAAAAAAAAAAAAAAAAAAAAAAAAAAAAAAAAAAAAAAAGGGCTGACGTTTCGACCCTTTGAGTCTTTCTTTAAGGCTAAAATGAATTTAATATGTGTTAGATTTGCACCAGGGATGAAGAATACTATTTGTATTAAGCACTCAGTCATGTAAAAAAAAGACTCATGCACCTTTGAATAAAAAATAAAATAAATTAATTAATAAATAAACACAAGTTGTAGGGGAAAAACAATCTGCATGCAACGACGGCTAGGTGACATTATTCGAAAAGTTGAGATAAAACCGCTGGTTCAGGTTTTATGTGTCTCTACTGCTTCCAAAAAAGAGATTAATCATTGCTCTACCGTCAAGAGTCACTTCAATATGTAGAGCCTGACATGATAATTGCATTATGAAAAGCATTTATTACACAGTCTCTACAAAAAGCCGATGTGAGACGTTTGAGCTCGTTCATGATCTATGTGTTCAGACTTGTACAATATTTTTTTCTTTCTATAGCTGTAAATGTTTTTCGATAGACGGTGACGTTTAGGTCCTCGTGACGTTTTTTGTTGTATAAATTTGCATACATTGCCGTGTCATCTTCACATTTGTCGAACTAATTTTTATATTTTGATTGTTAAAGAAAAGAAGAAGATATTATTGGGTTACCCAAACATCCCAACACTGAATCTAACCCTTCCCGAACATTTGAAACATGAGTTTTCCTTGACAAAGAATCAATATAGATTATTTTGTGCTTGTAAAAATTCAACCCAGAAACACGGGTTTGAACATTTCTGGAGACGGTCCTAATTTATCACCAATAATTGGCTATTTCTACTTATGTGGGTCGATTTAAAAACGCTGTCAAAGAGCTCTCCTCTCCCAGCCAGCTTATTCTAAAATGGTTAGTCAGCAAATGTTCTCTGTTTACACAATTTAACTTGTTATCATTTTTTATCATAGTTTATGTTTCTGTTCAATCTGTCTGTCCGTACGTTCTTGAAAGTGCTTTCTGTTTGTCTGTCCATCAGGAATTTCATCACAAGTGCTAGCTTCTAGAAGATGAGTTCATACTTATATAATTGTTTGCCTTATTGAAAAAATGCGTTTATGGTTACTTCTTTAATTCATTTGTTTGGGTTATTTATTGCAAAAAAAAAATTTGTCATAAAAGTGAGGTTGAATTGAATTGAAACAAATGTATTAGTGGTGATTATTTCATAAAATGGATATCTCATAGAGTGAGCTGGTTGCAGCGCATTACTGAATGTATACCGACTCTTCATGATGCAATGGATAGAATTAAGGGTATACAAACACAGTTTGCCCTTGGACGCTAGATCTCCGGTCATCCCGGTGCCGAGGATAGTGTTGTTTTACATACACGTATGAATAAAAAAAATAAAAAATCATACATGACATCACAACTTGTGTTGTACATGTTGCTATAAGACTCGGTCGCAAGCAACACAAACCTCCGTAAAACGCAGGATGTCTTTAATTTGAAGTATGTTGTTGCTACGAAAGCTCATGCAAATATTTGTTACTAGTTTAGTCATCAAAGTGATACATTTTATATTCCTCTTTGAAACTACCTGACTAACACTGTTACCCGCCGTTTCTTTTGGGCAATACGTCCTGGGTTATACGTCAATGGACGTGGCTGAGAAAATTGTGAAATTTTAATGAATCGATTGAAGACACAAGAGTCATCTACTCTCTGGAATGGAGCACTAATTAAAGACAGGGTCAAACTCTGGTCATGACCCCCAAACTGTTTACTTTTTATCCGGAAGCCTCGTTGATATCAAGATGGTCATGGTAGTAAGCATCCTGCGAAATGTTCTCGTCTGAAATGCCCCCGTCGATTGGGAATACAATAAACGTAAGTCGAAAAACGGGAATCTTCAAAACTCACCCCAAGGCGGGTTTTGGAGATACCAAACTTCCGCGGTAACCGTTTTGGGGGTGCTACAGCTGGAGATGCGGTTGGTACCCACTGTCACCTCACTAAACGTGGATGGATTCGACGCTCTTGATAAAAAATACCGGGACAGATTTATTTTTAACTATTTATTTATTATTTTGCTGCTGCTTTTTAAAGAAGCAGACATCATATTCAGCTGAAACTTTCACACGTGACTCTTATTGAATCCTTCTTGATTATTTGGACTATAAATCAGCATTACGTTGACAAAAAACAATCTATTACCACACCTTTGTAAGCCAACAAAAATTGTTCCAAATGGAAACGATCTATGGTCTAAGAGGAACTCATAGTTATTCACCAAATGAAAACAATTAATAATAATAAATAAATAAACAAATAAAGAATGAAACACGTACAAAAGTTGTACAAAGGATTAAAATTGTCAAAGCATTTAAAACTTTATCGAAAATTTATAGTGACCAGATGGAGTAATAGAATACCAAGACTCAATGATTGTCAAAATGAGAGGATTACTCCCTTCAAAAATGTTGCCAAAACCAAGAAAATAGCAGTTGAAGACCTTTAGATTCACTGTTGCTTATTTTGATAGCCGATATCAAATTAAGACCGATAACAACGTAGGCCTATACACCCCCGATGAAAACACAAGCCGTTTTGGTTGTTTTCACTAAATCGTGACGACCTAATTGATGATAATATTTATCATGGGTTGGTGGTAGGTTTATTGCAAACTATGGAGGAATGGATTAGAGGGGCAGAAACAAAAACATGGTGTGCTTTTTCATCGGCACTGGAGGAGAAAATGTTTCAATCTTGTTTCAAGCCTTGCCAGGAGATTCTTCCCCAATGTACCCCAATGCCCTGTAAAGACAGCCAAAGGTCACCACATCAATGTTTTTGTCCACAAGGAATACGATTGTCCAATAAACGGACAAGCTTCGCCACGATCCTTTCCCCCTGTTTCACTTTCAGCCAATCAATATCATATTATGATATGACAGCTCGCTCCTGTATCGATTCCAGCGCACAATTTCTTTTTTTTTTCCAGAAAAAGGAGCCATAATTTGATATAAAAAGCGTCGTATAACACAATAAACCGGTTTGTGGAAGTTAATGATAAAACACATAGAAATGCCATTGGCGTTTAGATTCGGCTGTCGTGGTTGGGGGAAGTCCAGCAAAAACAAAATACAACACAAACAGCATCGTCGTTTTGATATGATGTATAGATATCCATGACCTTAACTAAACAGTGTGTAGATCGGGGGGAAAGCAAGCTATCCCACTCTGCTGTGCGGTGAGGAACTGGCTACAGCCTAAGCTCCAAACCACAGCGGTCGTTTGGTGCAGTTCGCGGATCAATTTTCCAAACATCGCGGGCTGAGATTTTAATATCTGCAAGACTGGAGGGAGATTGTACAACAGCAGGTGAACATTGTATGGAGAGAGCAATGCTTGTATCAAACCCTCCATCCCGGGGGTACATTAGCTTCGCCAAACCAGGTGCTTCTCTAATTATTCAACCTCACTGTTCCTAGCAAGACACCAATTTAAACAAAATATATATTTTGAAACATGGCCGAGTGGTTAGTTACTTTCAATGGCACTCGGTGCATGAACTTTATTTTTTTTCTAAAAAGACTTCGTCAGTTTGAAGGTAACTATGACCAATTCGTAGAGTGTGCCTCTAGGCTTGATGCGTGTAATTCAATTTCCATCAAAAGCAGACTGGAAAAAATGCAAGCGCATGGAGATTTCTTCGGAAAACTTCATTTTCGTATAGATATTTCGAACTTAGAGGGAACACTTCATTTGACGTGCGAATGTCTCGAGATGCTGTGCCTAGGGGCCCGTTTCGTTCTTTTAGAAGCTACCCTGCAAAAAAAGGTGAGGTGGTTTTTTTATGTTTACAATCGACGCTCCAAGAAAGGTCACGTGTCAATACAATCCCCTGCCCTACTTAATGTGCCGTTTGTTAGCACACATACACTAATGGCCGCTAATTCCCCTGGCCGCTACCTTCTGGTCTGGGGGATGTTTACTCATCCGTTTCCATGGCAACGCACCCCGTGGCACAGCTGGTAACTCAGAGGAGGCCGACAGGAAACTTAAAAGCCCGGGACCGGGGAAAACGGCCCTGGGGTGTGTCACTTCATGGCACAAGCTCACGGACCCTTAGACCGCAGTTTTCCCTCTACCGTCCCCCTTCACCTCACCCCCCCTATCGACGCCGCTGATCGGCCTTACCGGTGATCCAAACTTGGTGCTCTCTGAATATAGTGCCACGAGATTCTTTTTGCTATTAAAGGATTTCACCACAAACACGATGTAAAAACATCACTGTGAGGGTGGGATTTACCTCTGCATGCTTAGGGGGGGGGGGCTTCTATCTACCACTGTTTAATTCACAACGAGTTACTGATTCCTTTACTGTGATGTAAACACCATTGCCAGCAGCGCCTCCCTAATTTAATAAACTTCATTATTTTAGTGGTCGATGCCCTAGTTTGCCGGGGAGATCGTTACACGGGTACATTATATGAAATGTCATAAGTCTGATACAACACATCCGATGCAGCAGCGGTTCGCAGTATCGCAATTGAGCCTACATGTCCTTGGTTTTGAGCTCGGCGAGTCGATTGTGAAAGCGTTGGGATGGATGGGGGGGAGTCTGGAGATATGCAGCAGCATGGGTTATCATTCAACGGCTGCATTAAATCTAGTCGTTGTCGGACAAACTGAAGCTGCTTCGTTCATCCCCCATGTCTGTGTCTCCCACCCTGAGTCTTTATTTGAAAGGATTGTATTCACTCTTCGTCATACTCGGTTTTTATGCGGTTGTTATGGTCATTACTGAAGTGTGGAATGAAAGCGATTCAGCAGGTTAATGAGTGTTGCATCGTCATAGGAAAACAAGAAAGAAAGATACAAGAAACAAATTTATGCTAGGATGGCATGGGCATGGGATGGGAGGAATGTTTACATTTGCCTTATATAGACAGTGAGTGGTTCCGACTTTAAAATTTATTGCTATGAATTATGAACAAATGAGATATGAATCCTTCCTTATGCTTCTGACCTAAGTACCGTGCATGTAGACTGCGTTGTTTGCCTAGTTTCATTGCCGTGTAGATCTGCATGTAACCCAAGAGCTGGGTTGGATTAAACGTTAAAAGTGCACGCCATGCAGCTAGCATTTTCATTTCAATCTCTAATGACTTTACCAGCGTAGAACATTAATGAACGGTCTTAAACCTTGCTTGGACACTTTGCATGCAACGGGCGGCTTAAAGTCTAAAAGGTACATAATTGAATGATAGCAAACGACATCGTTTGAAGATTTGGTTCCCATGCCGAAGGGAGGGGGGTCGGGAATGTCAAGAGGGGAGGTCCCCGTACGGGTTTCCCTATAAACCAGTTTGGCATCCCATGTTTGAGCCAGTACTGTGATGATTATAGCAAAAGCAAAAAAAAAGCAAAAATAAAAAAAAAGCGCGGGAAACATTTTAAGCGGGAATCTATAGCAGAGGGCCACGCGGGAATAGGCCTAATTTCAACATGCACGGGTCTCTCGAGTGCAAGCCCGGTGCTCGGTTGTACGAGATAACCCGTAATCTGATTTGCTAGAAGCTCAGGCCATCAGTCATGGTAAATATTGTGATGTAGTCCTCTCCTATATGCTTCTTAGATTTAATGCATGGTCCCGGGCCACTCGGCAGCGATGATTTCTGATGGCGTTTCTTCGCTTGTAATTAAGAAATGTACACAAAGATTCGCCCAGCTTTAAAAACAATGAGTGTTCACCCGTTTATCTTTGATTGATGTTGATACATGACATGGATGTGATTAACGCGGGGTCATTCATTTAAATTTGTAACGAGATCTATATCTGTTTTACTGTTCATATTTTAAAACTATTAGTTATTTCATTCTATTTTACATGGTTAATATTAACATTTATAAGTTTAGCATGGTTAGATGATTGAAAGGAGTGATCTGTGCGGACCATGACTATCTCAAAAGTGAGGTAAAGAACCGATAGTCCAGGATCTCGACGTTTCAGTCGGTATACTCTGATGGTCTTCATGGTTCAACCGGTAGGACTATTTACCGAGAGGAAAGTTGAGTTTTTACACAACCAGTTCGTGACCGGCTCAAAGGTATTCACCCGGCTCACCATTCCCTGATTGGTTATCGATCATCCGTTATTGAACATGTTCACGTTTGTTTGTTGTGCCAGTAAATCTGGAGGTGCTGCCGTGGCGTGGGATGTGATTTCCTTGGCCGTGTTGTGATACATCATTTGTGCATATAATGCAATTAAAGGCATGATTTCTCCTCACACCTACCAATGTTTGCTTTATGGACAGGGGGGCCTTGAAAAGACGACCTAGTGCTCCTCCCTCCGGATCGGGTCGTTTCAAGTGAGTAACACTTTTCGGCATCTTTCGCGCTCCGTTGAGCCGTCGCGAATTCACTTTTCTCAGGTCGAATCGATTCACAGTTTTGTCTGAAAGGTTGACACTTACTTAATATCACTACTTCTTTTTTGTGTGTCCCAGGTTAAAATTCTCGAGGTATAAAATGTGTCACTGTCAACATAGAATTGCATAAGATGAGAGGATTTTTATATAATTTTGTCTGACTCAATCTGAAAACAATAAAGATGCCGGGTCTCTGGAGAAATGTTTATACAACCCACAAGGCGTACCTTGTTATTTAAAAATGGTTCACACAACCCTTTCAATGAATGCCATGTTGGGGTCTTGCCAGTATTGCTTTTTTTTTGGTTTCCTTTTGTAAAGAATGTCTCTCTGCTGGGGGTATACATGCTTGAACAAAGAGACCTTGTTGAGGAAGCACTGTTCCTTTTGTTTTACAGACTAAACACGAGGCAGTTCATCTTTATGTTTATCTGTTTATGTAATGTTTTGATCATCTCACAATGAATATTGTTGCTTCTGCGTTTGTAGCCCACTCTTTCCATCACATAGGCGCCACTATTGTCCCTCGCCCGTGTTTGTTTTATTCAAACCCAAACCCCACGACGACTCGTTAGCTTCAAAGCTCCCTTCATACACTCATTTTGCATTGTTCTAAATGCCCTCATCTCATAATCGTTTTTGTACATTGCTGTTCTGTTAGTTTGTGGACTGGGCCTGTTTTTGTTTGTTTTGATTTTATTGTTCTTCGATTTGCCTTGTGTTGTTATTTTGTTCTAGTATTGTTGAGGTCGAAAAACAAAATCATCACAAGCGAAACATCTACAAAACTGAAAGCATTTTGCAGCTGGACGTAGTATTAATTAAACATGTACTTGAGCGAAGTTTACTCAACAGAAATGCCATTTAAACTTGTTTACATTGTGTTTGTTTATTGTTTAAATGTAATTTCGATATTTGTACACTGCTGAATTTTTCGTAATTATCGGTCACAAAATTAGGCCGCAACCTCAAGGTTTTGAAAAACTATCAACACTTCTGCCCGTTGATGGCGTGCGTCAAAAAGACAATACTTTGACGTCACGTGTGGGAGTTTGCTTTGTTGTACCTACATGCTGCAACAAAGCGGCTATACAAAACGGAGTTCCTATGACGTAACATGAGTGATGACGTAACAGGCTTTTTAGCAAATCTGTCTGAAAGGCACCGGAGAAGGGTATTCAATATGATTTTTTTACACAATTAAAATCTGTTTAAGCTTGTGGGAACTAAATGTCCTTATTGATTAAAAACATTTGAGATGAATTTTAGCAGAGACCACTTTTTGCCATTTTCGTTCAGGTAGGTCTTTAATGTGAAAATTATGGTATTGGTTTGGGTTTTAACAGCTATGTATAAACATAAGTGACTGTGAATATTGCAGTAAATGCTAACAGCATTATCATAAGGACGCTACAACAGCCTTTAAAAGATACTGCACGAGGAAAACACACAGTTTAGAAGACAACATGAGACTCAAATATAAAAAGGAAAAGACATTTCCAGATAAATGGCGAACGGGTGTTCCTCCAATGGAAGAGAGAGAGATTAAAAATACACCTTAGCAATGTTGCTTGGCTGTCCTCCACACACAAACACATGCACACAAGCACCAAAGACGATATGCTCTCTTAGTCAAAGAGAAGGAGGGCACGTTACCAAATCAATCCGACCGGAAAACACGCTAATGGCGGGAGTCATATTTTCTAATGAATCCACAACAGCAATCTTTAAAACTGACTGAAAAGCATCCGCGAAACACTACCGTCAATCGGTACTGGTCAAGTACGCTCCACTTCGTGCCCGACTCCGTGGAGAGAAAAAAAAAACAAAACAAAAAAAAAACACTCGCGCCTCGCTGTCAAAATCCCGAACTATAATAATGTAAAGAAGTTCTCTCACACAGGCATGCGCACTAGGTGCGCACGGCGATGATCTTTCTTTTCGTCTTCATTATACGCACGGCAATGAGACCTATGCGTTTCTTTCCCCACAGCTGTGTGGAGCAAATTTTTTCGTAGTCCCCGTGTGGCATGAGAGCACGCGCCGTGTATTTAGCAAGGTTGGCGCGACTTTGATATGACGGTCTACACTACTCTCACCAGAAGGCGGTGCATGATCTATACCCCATCTCGTCTGCAATTGTTATGATCATCATGAATGTGGGTCTACTCGTGACGGCATTCGTGGAATTATGGAGTATTTTTTTGCTTTTTGTTCACGTTCTGGACGTCGGGAACTGCAGGTAAGCATAATTCATTTAAAGTGGTTTCACTTTGCTATCTACCGTAGATAGCAACGGCAAACCTGGGCCCCGTAGCCCCAGATGTCGTTATATGCATAACAGCGGTGTTCTCGTGTACACGAGCGTTAAACATGTACTATATTAGAATAGTTGTGTGATTCCGAAGGTTGTATCCTACATATGTTTTTTTTTTAAACCCCCTTCTTCTGAATCTATTGCTAGTGCGGTGGACTACTACAGCGTGTCTGACAACATATCGGCAGCCATCAAACAGATGACGGAGGGGTATGACATCCGGCTAAGACCCCGTTTCGGAGGTAGGTGGCAGTAACTAACCCCGAAACAGGTGGACTCAAATTGTCCATTGTTTAGCTCAATCACGTTAGCGAAAACAAAAACAATCACCCTGGTTGCGTATAAACACATCTATTTAGTTTAAACTTAACCTCCAAATCTATTTATATTTAGAACGACATGTTTATGTTAATTACTGCTATTTTTAGATCAAAGACGGAAACTCTGATATAGTATACAAGGTCAAGTGATATTAAATAATTTCCAGACCGTAATCGATTTTCCTAAAATTGCTATCGAACGTTGGATGAAAAAAAGAAAGTACGTCCTCCCGCGTGAATGTTAACACATGCACGGCAAATTTTATCCCATTAAAAGAAAGATATTGAATAAGTAATTTATCTTAAACTCAGCTTAAGTGAAGTATATGATTCAAATTAATAAAGGGCTTTACATCTTTCATTTGTTTTGTTGCTGTAACCGTAAAATTTCAGGCAACCACATTTTTTGTTTTTGGTTTACAGAGAGATATTCTCCTCGAAATATTAATTGATACCATTATTATATCGTGGATTTATCATAACAAATGTATTACTTTTTGGTTTTACTGGGTTCTCACCGGTCTGGCGTCACTTACGGTGGTCTTGTGGTTAAGACATCTGCAACAGGGGTCCTGGGTTCGAATCCAAGCTGGGGAAATCGCTGAGTATAGAGTGCACTATAAGAACTGAGTAAAGATAGTACTCTTATAACATAGGTGCAAAGCCAAATCCATAATCTTCAAATCTGCAAGACCTAGCTTTTGAATGTTCGACACAGTACTTTCCAAATTTATCAATTGGAAATCTTCGTCAAAACATAAATATGAAAAAAAATAAAATAAAAATAAAAATAAGTTCACAAATCACTAAAGAATTAGTGAATTATGCAGCAACTAATTATATGTATTGACTTATAGGGAAAGTACATATCATTGTTTTGGGAAGAGCAAATTAGTTTAAGCCATCTGGTTTTCATTGAATACAACTAAAAACCAACATGTGAAAGTTCCATGGTCTTGTGACAACAACGCGAAAAAGCGTGAATGTTTTGTCTTGGATTTTTATGCACCATAAAACCGTGCTTGCTGTGGTATTTGGAGGTTTTCAAAGTTTCACTTCCCGCCTAGGATAGTAGTCGGATCACGCGGGATTCTCTGAAAATTGCTGGTATGAACTCTTTTGAATCAGTGAGATTCCAGATTGGAATTCAAATGATGTCTCAATATTCACAAATCATGCACTTCGTTTAAAGTTTTTTTTTCTTCTTTTTGGTAATATATAGACCCACTACATCAAACATTTCCGGTGTAGGCCTAATTCATGTTTGAATTAAAAGAGGTGTCTTTTTGTGTCAAATTAGGGAGGGGGCGGGGTAGCTCAAACCTTTTTGCAACACATATTAATTCAAAACCACTGCCCTGTCCGTCTATTTTCTCTAGATATTGTTTGAATGTATTTGAATATTGATTTAGTTTAGGTGTATGGCATGGACAGGGAGTGAGCCTGCGGGCTTAAATCGACCCTCCATTTATTGTGGTAACAAAATAAAGTAGGAAAGAAAAAATGAAGAAGAAGGCGAAGAAAATAAAACCACACATAACATCAGAGATTTTTTAATTGAAGTGATCTTCAATGTTCTCAAGTTGATTTTGATTGTTGAAATATTTTGACGGAACCAAATCTTTGGTTCCTGAAGTGACAGTGTGACCATTTGGAACGTTGGTACCTTCTCACCTCGGTAAACCTTTATCAAAGTACTGACATTTTTTGGGTTCTCAATCTAACCGAACGTTTCCCAAACTGAAACGGTGCGAACAAAATACTATGGTATCGTTTTACAAAACTGCAAGTACGGCTTTTATTATCGTGATGTAGAACGGGAACATGAGCAAAGGAAGCAAATGGGTATCTTCGAATTTCTTTTTGATCACTTTTCATGAAAAATTGCCCCAGGGGTTAGTGCAGGTGGCACCCCCTTAATTTATCAGTTAGCCACGCCCCATTTTGACGTGAAGCACGTTTTTGACCTTCACGTTGCCAACGTGCATTTCAATTCGAACCTTGCTCCATTTATGAAAATATCGCCGTGTGCCTTCTCGAGTAAGACAATGTAGTGCGTTTGAAACGAGAATTTATATCATTGGTTAATAATGTATATTGGAAGTTAATTCCAACCCTCTCGTACTCAATGAACGCATCACCCAGCAAAAATACAAACTCAAAAATTACAACGCAAGGCAAGTCAAAGACTTATAAAACCACAATAGAAACAGCAAATCAAAAAATATAGGCCCAGTGCAAGAAATATAAACAATATTTAGCAATGTGCAAAAATGTTGATGACATGAGGGCAATTAGAGAGAACAAAGTTATTGTCAAGGGAAAAATGACATTAGAGTGTGATTAAATGAGGGGACCTCGTATTCATCGAAAAGAGTGTTTTTATTTATTTATTTATTTATTTATTTATTTATTTTTTATTTATTTATTTATACATATATTTGTGTATACATTTACTATTTCATAATCATACAGGAGACAAGAAAGAAAATTAAAATGGTTCAGACCAAAGGCTGCTTTACGTTATGGTCTTGTGGTTAAAAACAATGAAAAAGAACACCATTAAACATTTTTTTTTTCCTCCAGGAATTCTGTAGGCCCTTCTCCTTCTCAAACATTCTCATTTCGATCTCGATAACCGAAATAAGCATTATTGATTTTTGGGGTATTCAAATACTATCTTCCCAAAGGTATAACTACTACGTACCTAATGGTACCGGTATGCACTTTACAACTAGTGAATTTTTAAGACTGACCACCACCCCCGACAATTAGCAATTCTGCAATTTTGTCTTTTAATCTCTGTATTAATTTATGGGGGGGGGGGTGTCGCTGATGATTTCATGAGAATCTTCTCTATTATCGTTAGACCTTGTCTTGACAACTCCTGCTTGATCGAGCTATGTTGTAAAGACCACTAATCAAATTAAAGTCTAATATATGAAGTGGAGAGACCAGTCGTTGGATTGTCCTCTCATTGACATTGCGTACAATGACATGATAATGCCAATTTTGAGCAATACACATTTGAAATGTATTTACGATAATGCTCTCGCTTAAATCACCCATTGACAATAAGTATAAGTACAATTGACAAAAAGAAGACGAGTATCACAGCACAACCAATGCTTAAATTAATTAAAAGTATGGCACAGCATTAAAAATATATTTTTTTTCTGAAAACTATGCTTGATAGTCTCTTAAACTTTTCGCAAATGTATTAATTATTACCTCTTATTACAATTTCTCATAAAAGCACAATATTTGAACTCATTTTAAAACTGTTATTCTTTCTTACTTTTTTCATTGATTTCTTTGCTCTCTTTCAATTTTTTTAATTCATATTTGCTGTTTCTATGGATGCGATAAGAAAAAGAGAAAAGACAATAAACAGCTTACTTTTGTTTCTGCTGATAGTAGTTTCAGTTCTTCATGATTACTTCTTTTGATGTACTCTATAAAAAAGAAGAAAACATCTCATGAAAACGCACATTTTCAAGTTTTTGTGGGAGGAATATTGGCATAACAATTTTTGTTTCACTTCTTTCCAATTCAATTGAATTTTTTTTATCGAACGTTAAACTTTAAGAACATTGTCTAAAATACAAACGATCGGATCACTGGGCGCAAATCCATAAAGCTGCTTAAGTAGACAATAGAGCTTAACAAATTTTGCTAAGCAAATTAGGTTGCGAAAACCAAACCCACATGCTACATGTGACATGGTATTTTGGGCAGTTACCTTGTTCTAGTAAGCATACTTGTTTTGTGCCGTTTTACATGTTGTGTTTAAACAGCTTCATAAAAAATAGGTCGAGGACATGTAGAGAACTATTGGGAATAACAAGCAGGGGCAATATCGAAGAGCTGCTTAAGCACCAAAAAGTAGCTAAGTAATATACAAATAAATTATGCTTACCAACCCAAAAACCATGTCATCTATGTACCAACTGTGGTGTCCTACTCATTTTTGCTCAGCAGAAAGTTGTTTTGCAGTATTTTATGGTCAAACAGTGCCATTGCATTAAAACTGCACACGTTAACTAAACAATTAAAACTCAATGAGTAAATAGAACCCAAAACAAAAAACAACATAATCAAAAAGAAAGAATGAAAGAAAACGCACGTAATAAAAAACTTTTAAAATGCGTGTAAAACCAACACAACACAATTGTCATATTTACTTATACAAACGAAGAAGAGAGAAACGAGGAAAAAAAGTTTTTGATGGAAACACCGACATCGCTCCTTCTATCTGAATTAATGAAATACGTGAAAACATTATATTTTACATCTTCAATAATATTCCTTCCCAATCTACCTGCATCTTAAACATAATGCACACTCAGGAAAAAAATTACACACCCACTTAAGCCAACCTATTTTAAAAGAATTCTATTCAAAACTAATGTAAACTTATCCAAAGTTGAAATCATTCTTTGTGTTAATGTTTATGTAGGTCCTTCCATCAATATTGGTATTGAGATAGAGGTGATATCTATCAACAGTATATCTGAGGTCAACATGGTAAGTTTGCTTTTTGAATGTTGTTTGTTTGTTGGAAAGGAGAGTTTAGAAAATGTGACCACTCTTTTTTTTCCCCCGTCATTGTCTTTCCCTATGTGAGCGAATGTGGAGTGCTGTCCATTGATATCAAACAGTTACTTATGCAATTATCACAAGCAACTTACTATCTTGGTACTGGAAAATGTCACTATTTCAAACATGTATTTCACTGCCTGTTTTGTTTTTTAAATCCACACCTCCTTTGAAATGTTTTCGTAAATTTAAATATATTTTCATTTTGAGATTTCATAGTTTTTTCCCCCGTGCTGGTTTTCCCAAATTTATATTCTGATTGTATTCGTTTTGTTAAAAAAACAGAACAAAAAGCAAGACTTTAACGAAAAAACTAAACTAAAACAACAACAACAACAATGGGCCTTATGCGTCGACGTTATCCCACCGCCATTTTAACAAAGATAAATGCACGTACGCGCAGGCTGGGCCAATAAGCAACCTTCTTATGTCCTCTAGCCGAGGGCGCCCTATTCAAGTGACGTCACTTGCATAAAGTCTATTCAAAACCTTACAGTATGGCGTTATGTAAATGAGGTAGGACACGGCCCCCGACGTTGAACTAGTCAGATTAGTGGTTGACATGTTTTTTTACCCCCAAATAGTAATTGCTGGAAATCATTTCTCGTAGACCTTAATCACGAATCCGTCATTTCAAATATTTGCATGCAAAGCTGTTGCAGCAGGCGTGTTATGGTGTTGGTACATGGGGGGTGTAATTTCAAGTCTTGCGTCCGCTTGAATAACAACTAATAAGCACGAGTAGGGCACAATGACTTCCCAACCTCCTCATTTAGGTGACCAGACTAATAGCTGTCTCCTTGTAGGAGAGTGGAGGTAGAAGGTTGGAGAGCGACGTCACTTTCAAAATATCACCTTCTTGGGTGATTACAAGGCAAAAGCTGCTTTCTAGTTCTGTAGTCTTGGTGTCAGGATTGAAACAAAAGTGTCTGTCAGCAGTCATGCTATTGGTAGTTTCCAAGATTATTGGACCAATAAAACGTTGTTTAGAAAAAAGAATGACCTTGTGCATTCCTGGGCCTTTCTGGCAGGCGAGACACTACGCGTGTCATATGGGAAATTTTACATTTAAAAATAACAGCTGGACAAGTTTTGAGATGTGTCCCCTTTCTTCATATCCAAAGTCGATAAAAGTCAGACAGTGGAATCGCCACAAAATGTAAGATTTTATGAGTTTGTTTTCCCATTGGGCTGTGTACAAATCATGTCTGCAGGATGTCCAGCCGTCGATTTCACCAAACTCTTCCTAACTTTGGATTAATCTTAGGACTTA
>CM021530.1:2604523-2622406 GCA_010994315.2 Pisaster ochraceus
CGAAAAATACCGCCGGGGGTCCCGGGATCAAGCGAACCGGCCTGGAAATCCGTCCCCTACTCCATACGGCAGGTGGTTTTATTCCTTCTGAACACGCCCGCCTTCTATCCATGAACCCGTCTTTGTGATTAAGATTCGGCTGAACCACTTATAAGGAGGTTATGACATGAGTACGAGTGGGGAGTGGGGGGCGGGGGTGTCTATTTGTCAACCTCGTTTTTGAGTTTGATGAGTAAATGGACGTCTCATCTGCCCCTGACACAAAAAGGAGAGGATTGAGTTCCATAACGGCTGACAATGCTGAGGGTTTTGGAATGGTTTCAGGCATTTTCGTTTAATAGGTCATCGATTTTTTGCAAATAAAAAGTTACTTGTTTCTTCCAAACACTGACACCTGGTGCAGGAAATGGATTTAATAAACACTTTCCACCGAATCCTGTGCATCTCTTCGAAAACTATAAATTCTTTACATCCAGAGTTCACATACAGTGTTTCTCGTGAATGTGGGTCAAAGAGGATCGTCGCTGCAAAAACAGTCGTTGTGTATGAAATCCCCCCACCCAAAGGAGCACAAAACAGTCGTTGTCTCACAAGCATTTTTAATACCAAAAGAACAAAACGCATTCGTTGTGTATCAAACATTTTTGCCTCGGCCCAAAGGAACACAAAGCAGTCGTTTTTTAAGACCCCCCCCCTAAGAAAGAACCCAACTTGGAATTAGGATTGAACCAAGCAATATTTTCCACCCAACTAACCGAGTCTTCAAGTGGTCGTAATTAAGACATCTTTTCTTGCTATGTTTAAGCAACTTCGACCCACATTCCTGAGAAACAGGACCTCTTAACACTCAAAACGTATTTCAGAATATTTATACATACAGGTTATTTCCACGATATTGAAAAGTAAACAATCACAGAACCTACGACAAACAAGAAGTTGGAAATTGCATTGTACAAAATCGAGTATTAAAAGACTAACTGGTGTCACAGTGTTTTCGGAAGCTCGTACGTTAGTCAAATTTATGGCCGATTTGACCCGGAAATAAAAATGTCAATCTTAGATAGCCTTTTGTTTTAAAGATTCGAACAAGTTATAAGCTTTCATTTAAGGTGCTGTGCCAAAACAATCCTCATATAATTAGTGGTAGTTAATTAAAAACTAACAATACATTTTTTCGGGATCCTGACATTATCTCACGTCCATAGCGATGTACAAATATTGTTTGCATCTTACAGGTATTTTTTTGCACTGTCCGTAACACATGCGAACGTATTTGTATTTATTTCGTTTTGAAATAGCATCATCTGACATCTGATAAAAACGTTCAGAGAAAAAGAAAATCTCAAACAAACAAACAAACAAACAAACAAACAAACAAACAAACAAAACAAGAACAATCGGGTCATGCAACTTTAAGATGTTCAGCATGGTTGTATGTATTGCATTGTTTACCTTAAGTTTTGTCAATACGTATGTTGCCCAAATTGACATAAGCATTTTAAAAACAAAGTCGATGATGCCACACAAGATTTCTCGATTTTAAAAAATATATTTTGGTATTTTTGTTGCACAATCTTATCTGAACCGTACCAACATGTGGGTGTCCAAGTGAGAACAGTGGCCTCGCTGATTGGAGTCCTTAAATAAATGAGACTATACTCTAAAAACTCCTGGGTCAGATTTGACCTGGGATTGGGGTCAAAGGGGCCTGACCCATTTCTGGGTCAGGCTGACCCGGAAACTAGTTCAAACTGGATTTTAACCCCAAATCTGCGTCAGTTTGACCCATTCCTGTGTCATTTTGACACTGACTCTGAGTCATACGGTCACAGGAACAGGTCAGGCCCCCACGGGATCCGAAATCCGGGCCGACTCTGGCCTGTGATTTTATTAAGAGTACCAGAACAAAACAGCAACACCTGTTCGTAATCATAAAGCAATAACTTGACTGATTCCTCGTTTACTTGTTTTGACAGGAGCGTATCCCAGACTGTCTTTGAGCTTCCTGTTAAAGAGAAATATTGGTTACTTTGTGCTTCAGACCTATCTTCCTTCCATTCTACTCACCATACTCTCATGGGTGTCTTTCTGGATAAACCACGAGGCAACGTCAGCTAGAGTCGCCTTAGGTAAATAAGTATAACCCTTGATAAAGGTAGGGCCATAGATTGGTTTGGGGCAACGTAATGCTGATTTATGGGCACAGATATCAGGAAAGATACTATAAAAGTCACACGTGAAAGTTTCAGCTGAAGACAGTGTCCACTCGCTGATTAAACAGCAAAAAAACTGACACTTTTTCCACAAGAACGTCGAACTCATCATCCACGTTTAGCAAGGTGAATTTAGGTACCAACCGCATCTCTGGCCTCAGCATTCACGAATGGACACCAGCCCTCAGAAATCTAAGAATCGATTCATGCATGAGTCGTTTCTCGGATTCAAACATTTTGTGTGAAAATTATCCAAACCATAGTACTTTGAAGGGAAGCCTTTTAAAAACAGCTTATACTATCAACAGCTGCAGTGCTTCTGCAGTGCTTCTCACCAAGTAAGTTTTGTTTGGGGGTACAAACCAATATATGACCCTACCTTAAATTGGTATCCTATCTAACCCCCTCCCCTTGTTAAAACCTTACACTATGTAAACCCAACTCTTCTCTCTGCACCCTTTCCATTAGTACTGATTGTGTTATTCATTCTGGATGAAGCCACTACGAGGAGTGGACTCACTTTGACTCGCCTAATCGTTCATAAAATTTCCCTGTAAAACAATACGGCCACACCTCTAGTGGACTGCGGCGTTAGCGGGCCACACCATAGCAAACAAATCCCTGTCATTTTTGGGACCAACTTTCCACTGTCTATCTTCCTAGTCTAGCCATGAGTAGACTTTGGTAATAATTTATGTCAGCCTAGTATACTAAATCCTTGGGTGGAAGATACCACCACACCCTCGATTCACACACACAACTATCTCCATACTGATCTTTATACTATTGGTGGTGTTTTTTTGATGAATATTCACAAGAAGATGGAGTTCAGAAACAACTTGGGTACAAATTACAGCCCCACCCCTCAAGACAATCCCTCCACGAACCACACCTCCTGTAAGCCCCACCCTCTTGATTCGAACATACATATGATTCCTCCAACGTTTCTAAAAGACCACAATGTTGAAAAGCTGTTATAAAACAACGGCTTGTTCAAACACCCAAGCTAAACATCACAACGCCCTTTCTCAATAAGGTAAACAAAATACACCCAAACCACACCTTTGTTAACCACACCCTGCTGAGTCAAACAAACCCCTTCTATACCAATATATGAATATCTTGTGGATTAATCTACTATCATGTGCATGGGTTCTAGCTAAAACTTACAGCCATTCCAATTGTTAGAACAGAGTAACTCTATTCTCGGGTAATAATATTATTGTAAGCACACCCTTTGGTGACCCCACCCTTTTAATTCAGCTGCAAATTCCTTTCACTCTACAAATTGTCTGTTTTCATTGATTGACAACGGGCCACCAGAGACGCCTTCGATTACAACCACATTCCCCAGGTGAACAAAGTAGCCCCGCCCCTTGGGTGTGTCAATATAAACAAAGGCTCCCTTCACGCTGGAAACACCCACTTATTTTGATATCACAATGACACGGCTGTTTAGAACTCGGTAATAAACCCCAAACTGCAATGGCAGCTATTGACGTCACCCCGGGCTGAAAACAAACTAACAAGCTTCAGTTAACCCCTCTGGAAAACTAAGAGCCAAACCCAAGAATCTCTTCAGAGGGGATTTAGGTCAAGTGAATGGCCCAGGATGACATACTAGTGGAGGTTGCGCATTAACCCAATGCCGGAAAAAAAAACCACCATGGTAATGATATTCCTTCAAGCCAAGTTAACAATTTTGTTAAGGCGGAGCTGGGTTTCCCCGAATCTTTCCTGGACATCTTTACCAAGCAACATTTTGCAAACGAGTAAGAGGTTACTATAAACTCAGTGTTATACCCAAATGTTACCATTAGTTTATGAATCCTCGGCAATTACTGTAAAATCTCATACTAGTGTCTGGTTCATTTGACTTTCATTCTGGTTAAATGACTTTCATTCTGGTTCATTGACTTCCATTCTGGTTCATTGACTTTCAATCTGGTTAAATGACTTTCATTCTGGTTCATTGACTTTCATTCTGCTTCATTGACTTTTGCGATGGTTAATTGACTTTCATTCTTTTTCATTGACTTTCATTCTGGTTATTTGACTTTCAGTCTGGTTCATTGACTTATATTCGAATTTTGAATTCTTCACACTGCACACCGCGTTGCTATGTCACATGATACGCCAGAGACAACAAAAAAACAATTCACAAAATCCAGATCGCCAAAGTCGAGTACCCTGCTTCACATAAACTCAATAATGTAAGTGCAAGGTGCAGGGCACCAGACTTACGTTGTCTGGATATTGTGCAAATATCTGCCCCGAACCTCTAACTTACAACAGTAACGCAGATAGGTGATGGGATGGTGACTTTAATTATACGAGCAATGGGTTTTTTGGAACACATTCTGAGTAGATCATGAAAAATGTATTTGGCCGAAGGGCCATTGCAGATCTGTTCCTATACTTACACTGAAACCTAGGCTGTTAAAGTTTACACCATGGTTGTTGTTACATACATACCAAACAGAGAATCAAAATTAGCATAATATGTTGTTAAAGTAACACCAAGGTAATCTTTTTGGCAGAAATGGGTGTTATCTTAACACCCTATGATATAAAGTTTTGTTCATTTTCCAGTTACCTGTGGTACCATTTTGAACACCCCAGTTTTTGCGATGTAGCGATGGCAGCTCTTGTTAAAAGTTTGAAAAGTACTTGTTTAACGAATTAATATAATCCTTAAATATTTGTGTCAGGTATAACGACGGTGCTTACCATGACAACGATCAGTACCAGCGTGCGTCAATCTCTCCCGCGCATATCTTACATCAAATCAATTGACATATACGTGGTCACGTGTTTCGGATTCGTGTTTGCTGCCCTCCTCGAGTACGCCATCGTCAACTTCAATTACTGGTCGAACCACAAGAGGAAGGCCAAAGAGGCGTTGAAGAGCGCCACCACCAGCACCACCGAAAATAATGACAACAGTAGTAATAATGCTTCAAATCTCAGAACGAGAAAGTTCCGCGACAACACGTATCAACAGGTAAGACGTCTAGAAGACCGATGTTAGCACAATGCCGACATAATACTTCTAATTTGTTTCATTGTCTAAAAGCACATCATACACACTTGTCAGCTCATACGCCATGATATCCTAAGCTGGACCACCATGCCACACTTCCCTAGAAGGGGGTGCCAATCAATAGGGGTGCCAATCAGTAGGGGCAGGACAAAACCCTACCATCATCCTTTGTGCACAAAATCGATACGCCAATGGTACATTAACCAAATTAACAAACTTAGTGAACCAAGCAAACAAAATAAGAGCATAAATAAACGGAGGAAATACCTTGACATGTAAAAAACACACTTTAGATAACAAAAACATCGTTGAATAAATGCAAACAAACCCTCTTAACTTATGGAAACGTCTTGTGCTGACAACGGACTACGGGGGCGTGGCAATCAAACAGGCCCCCCACTGCAGGACAAACAAAACTCTGCCTGATTGCAACCATATCCTTTACTTTACAATAACCTGCCTCGAAAACTCACACAAAAGAACGTAATATTATTTTCGAACAGCCAAGCAGCCGCACCATTTCCCGGTGTGTAAAATCAATGGGAAGTTATTTTGAAAAGGCAAGGGGCCAGACTATCTCCTAGTCAGCCTCGTTTTGGTTGCATAGACTTTTATTTTCGCTCACTGACCACCATTGTGAATGCGGGCGGCCCCAAGTTTGACAAAATATACACTTGGTTGGCACCGAGTTTCCGTTTTCTATAAATCGTTTGAATCTGTTTACTGAGAATAATGTGTGTACGTTTATTTACTAGTAGGCCAAAATGTACGGTTATTTTTGATCGCGTTTGTATTAATTTAATGCTGATTTGTTGTGTTTTTTTGTAGGGAAGTCAGACCCCACTTTTGCCAACCAAGGTTGGTAAAAACTTGTAGCTCTGACGTTGCAAAAAACACGGGTTTAAAAAGGGAGACCCCCCCCATAAAAAAGAAGATGGGCGCAGCCACCTTGAATTTCGATTGTCTTCGTTTTTGTCTTTCAATTGACTGTTCGTATTTATGTTATAATTTTGCTTTCCTGAGTTCAGAAGAAGAAAACAATTCTACATGGGGCAGTGGGGTTCAATTACCACATTAATATTGTGGTAATTAAATCGTTCATTTTGTGTACTTCTCAATATTTGATATTTTAGTAATGCTGTTTTTGGAAACAAAGGAGCAGACCTCTAAAAAGACCTCTATCAATATTTCTACAACAGAAACCATTACGAATCCAAAATTGTAATAAAAAAAAGAAGTAGAAGAGAAAAAAAGAAGAAAAAAATGATAATGGTATCACAGTGTATTATAGTTTCTTAGTAAGCACGACCCTATTTTTAGAAAAATTGAATAATGTTACAGTTTTGATCTTTGACCTACAGCTTCAACTAAATCAAAGTGTTGGACAGAGGCTGTCAGGGAGAGACCCCAACGAAGTTGAAGTCATGGAAGAGATTCCAATGAACAGGCTGAACGGACTCGAAGGGGGCGAGGCCCACGTCCGGAAACCGTCTTGCACGGGAGGGAAAGTCCGGCGTCGGTCCAGCGGTACCAACTACCGCCACACCCCGCCTTGGTTCGGTCCAGGTAGCTCGGGGCGGGCCAGGAACTCTACCTTACGGAGACGGACAATACGGGTGCACCTCCCGTCGGTGCGCAACGTGCACATCATCGATAGCTATGCCAGGATTCTCTTTCCCAGCCTATTTATTATTTTCAATATTGTATACTGGAGTGTGTACCTGATGTGGCAGCAACAGTGGAAAAACAATCAAACTTGGAGTGAATGAAAGTCCTCAACAACTGAACTTTTTTTCTTAACGTAGACATTTTGTGTGTGTTCTTCTCCAACTGGTGTTAGCTTGCTTCGGAGGATGTACAATCGACTTGGTGTGGCTGTCAGTGCTTTTGCCTCAATCATCCTACAAATTGAACTTAACTACGAGTCTGGTGTATTTATACAAGCATCCCATACAGCGTGCATTGTCAGCCAACAAGGGCGGCACTCCGGTGCGGAGCTATTCATTATAAAGTCGTTGTTTAAAACCCCTGGTATCCCATAGTTCTTCCTGGTGTCCTTCAAAGAATTGTGTAGTTTTGCTATCAACAGTTAGGCTTGGCTCACCCTCTTTATAAAACTAGACTTTCATTCTTACTTAGGAGCGCAGATCATGTGAGAACATACTTTTTCTGATGATGTTCCGGGGAGACAGTTACAGTAAACCACGTGCATGTTTGGTTACTGAGTGATTATTGTAACATTATTGAATTGAAGTGTTACGGCCTCCAGCCAATAGTAATAGCTGCATTGTATTTTTAAGATCGCTCCTCAAGAAAATGGCTCCTCTTTGATTTCTTTAAGAAGCCATCTTGTTGCCTCTTGTTTCAGACAACATTTTCCCTGATGTCTCGCATGTCAGCCACACATAACTGAGACAATCAGTACAGCTATCCCTCAACCCGTAGTCTTGATCGACGACGTTAGTGTCACTGGCAGAATGCAACACGAACTACTTTTTGTTTATTTATTATTTAGTTTATGCAAGAAGGATAAGAGATATGTGTATCATACAAACATCTGTATCCAATTTTTCAACAAGATTCGTAGACTTGCCCAGTCCCTCTGAGCAAGTCGATGTTGCGCCCTCTACTGGCGAGTAATACTAATACTAGCGTCGCCAATCAAGACTACGCTCAACAAGACAGTTGCTCCAAAATCGCATTTATGGTGAACTTAGCCACGTGAATATGTAATTTTTTCTAAAGCAAATAGTCGTTCCAGAGATGACTCCGCCCTAAAACCCTAAATTAAAAAAGTATATAAAACAATCAACACTACTAAACAAACTCCCATGCAGTTAATGCCCCAAAATTGTAAAATATAAGTAAATAAATTATAATCCCAATTATAAATGTAACTCAAACAATATCCCTATGCTTCAACGACATTGACTATGACGTCATTTTTTTATAAATAATTAAGAGATAACAAAAACATATAAATGTAAAAGAGAACAATCTTTAATATAAAATTATTATACATTAAAAAATATATTCCATGCACGACTGCAAAATATGGATGAAATATCTAGTTCAACACTTTTGTACTGACAAATCCTGTTCGATTTAATTTCAATTTTTTGGGGTGGATACATTTTGATTCAAGTCGAATGAAATGAAGTGTCAAAAATCTAAAGTTTTCAATTTGCAAAATTGTCCGAGCAAGAGATCGAATAGTCCTACGCCACAGTTGTTTGCCTTCTTTTAAAGTGGGGCATTGCTGTTTGTTATTTAATAGTACAGTGCATGACATTTTGAAGAAATACAACAATTTAAATGTTCTTTATTACTTCATGACTATCCGTAGAAACATTGCAAGGTGGAAATAGGACCTAGGGGTTTTGCTTCAGTAGTGGGACTTGAAAAGAAGCACAACTTTCGTTCTCCCTAAAGAGGCCTAAAGCACAGACATTCATACAAAATGAAGTTTTGATCAACAGAATAAACAGGGCAGGTTACCAGACCCCACATGTCTAAGACATTTTGCTTTCGATCGGTTCAAGAATCTGCAGTAAATAAAATGAACTTTGGAACTTTACTGGAACTGCAACATTTCATTTCAGCACTTCGCTATCGATTCATACGTTTCTTTCATTGAAAAGGCACCTTTTCAAACGAATTCAGACAGCTTTGGAAAGGCTATCAACTAAACAAAGAGGGGGGAAAAGTCGATTTCTTTACTCATTTTGGGAACCTGTCAAATTGAATGAGATTTTTTTTCTGTTTAAAAACTTGTCCTTTCTCAGAAGTAATACTCTCGTCCATCAGAAAAGAATACGGAAGGGTACCAGCGAAAACATTACTATTTATAAGACGATGTTTTTATCGGCTGGTTCAAGTTCTGAAAAGAACCAACATAGTTTCTTCTCGGTACAAAGAAGACAGATTTTGAAAGGCCCACAGGTTACAAAAAGAAAAAAAAAAGGAGCAAATATATTATGCTATTTATCTGTAGTTCACTATTTTCCCCCAGGAAAACATATACTATTTATTTACACTGAATCCGTCCTTAAAATATGGGGAAAATAAGTTTATAAAACAAAACATTTGAAAATAATACCCGAAATGTAAGTATCCTATTGATAGTGTTATCGATAATATTTCCAATGTATAATCTGCTCAGAGAATGTAAATTTGGCAAATACATTTCTGCACAAAATTTGACCCAGGTCAACAATTTCTTTTGGGGGTCATCTTCCTCGACCTTCAAGGACTCGCTTCAAGTCCCTTTGGTGTTCGTGAAGCATGAACCAATTTAATTTCGTGTGAAAGTTTGTGCTAGTGATTTGTTTCCAATAAACTACTTTCGTTTGTCTTACATGTTATCTGATTTCGGGAAATTTTAACAAATGTTCACCTTCCAAACTTCTTCCACAACCCAAATATTAATTTTGATTGACAGACACGGTCGCAGTTTGGCGACTGCAAACTAAACAGCTTGAAGTTCAAATTTAAAAAAAGAACGAAAACAAGAAAATTATTGGCAAAGTTAATTTTGTCCAACTTGCCCAGTTTTTGTGAAGAAGTAGTATTTTCTGAAAAACAGACACTTTGTCGATGTTGAACAGAATTGCTTTGTTTAGTTAATTTTTTTGTTTTTTATCATTTTGATAATTTTTTTTCAGTGTGAATTTTTTTAATCGAACTTTGACGGGTTGATTTTGATATCAAATTTTGGAGAAAAAAAAATGATTATATTTAGTTGTGTTGTTGACATTTTCTATTGCATTTTCATGACAAAGCAATGTAGATGATCTCTGAGATTGATTCTGCAACAGCAGTTAGAGTGACATTTGATAGGGAGGAACAATCCCAATCATTGTGTGTTGACAAGTTGAAAAAAATATAATGACGTTCAAAGCAATCTAACAATACAGGGCTTGTGTTTTAATTGACTAAGACTTTGCATTGAAACTGTAAGCAATGAATCATAAAATAATATTTACAATTATACAACGGTAGATTTGCTAATACTAGATTCGATTTCCCTAATCATTGTTGTATTTATATAAACCACCCCCGAGTAGTAATTCATTTGATAGTATTACTGACTGTTTAACCAGATCACAAAAGTATAACCTGAAATAAAATGGGCGGGAAAAAATACAACTTCACGATGCTTGAAATGTCTGGTGACGTAGTTTTAGGTGCTCAACTCATTTTATGTAAAAACACAAACAAACAATTTCGTATGATGCCGGACAATTTTCTCAAAACTATTCAACCTTGAGAGAACTAAGTTTTGATGTCTGAGTTTCCTCTAGATTTTTTTGATATGAGGAAATACTTGGAATGTATAAATTGAAAGAGGAAAACCACAAAAAAATGAAGTGTCCGGGGCTGATGGTGGCGTGACGCATACGCAGTTGTGCGTCAGCCTATGGTGCATAACTCTATAGTGTCTGAACGCATGCAAGAATGTGATTTGCAGATTTCAAAGGGAAGGCTATTTCACAGCCTTTTGATTTCAATAAACACAATCAGTTCATTGAACTTTTTTTTTTGAATTGGAAGTTTTGTTCACATTACAACTAGATTTATTTTGATTGTGGAAATCAAAATAAGCAGCGTTGATTCGAGGGTTTGTCAAATACCCGATAGTTAGCAATCACATTGTTTCAATTTCGTTTCATATGGCCACAGAAGTATTGTGGAAGGAGAGAAAAGCTTAAAAAAAACAAAAAAACAGAGACAAAAATAATTGATTGTGACTACAATAAAATATTTCTTTTTTTTCTTCTTCTTTTTTTCGTGTTTTCTCTATGGCTTCAAAAGAGCATTATGATCACCAAACTTTTCAAGCATGTACGGATAATGGTTCTGTTTGACGTTGGTACTGGATATTATAATATAGTTGTCACTACGGCAAACTTTACCAATGTTCCCAACGTGAATGAGGTGTTTGACGATTTTAAAAACTGTAAAACTACGTGTTCTCATCTTGAACAAAATGCCGAGTGACCAATAATTATGACTTGATTGACATCCATGGAGAGGCCCAAACTTTGACACACAGACTGGGGGGTGGTGGGGCATTAAATCTGCGGACAATTTGACCAGCACAACCGTCATATACAGACACTGACCAACAACGCACGGACAGACGGAATCTGATGCAAGCTATGACTCATGAGAGCAGACAGTAGACTTAAAAAAAAAAACTCCGGGTCGAAATTGATCTGGATTTTGAGTCCCGACGGGCCTCGACCCATTTCTGGGTGAAGCTGACCCGGAAACTGTTTTCAAAAATGGGATTTTAACTCAGACTATGCGTCAGTTGGACCCATATCTGGGCCAGACTGACACAACTGATTTTGGGTCAAACTCAACCCAGGAACGGTTCAGACCCGGGATCTGGGTGAATTCTAACCCGGGGTTTCCAGAGTGTAGACACGATGCAAAGAGGACATTAATGTGGGAGATCAAAGTTCCTATGACATAAGATATGAAAGACGACCCTGACACAGCAACATTGACCTACAATTTAACACTTTTAAAATATTCCGCATAAGGGCATCATCATGGAGCAAGGCTATACGAACAACTTCTGCCCACACTCCTTCTTGGGGGGGGGGGTCAAGTCGACTCCCCCAAGGATGTTATTGAGAAGTAAACTGATCTGGTGTCTCATTGGGAAAATATTCTCCCAGCCCAATTAATGACCCAATCATGAATCGGGGTGACTATAGAGTATGTAGATTGAATCTAGCATGCGAATTCTGAATAGAGATTTCAATTTCGTAATTCTACTAAAAATATATAAAAATGTATGCCTAAAAAAAGAAAATAAAAATGAAGGTGAAACAAAAAATAATAATACATTAGATAAAACAAGTGTGCCAATTACTAAAACATGAATTATAAAAATCCCAAAACTTTAAAACCTTAATTGAATAAATTTGTAATGCATAATAAGTTACAGATTCACGATCCGAACCTTTTCAAAAGTTTCTCCAAACACTACCAAAATTTAAGATTTAGCAAGCATCTCGGGGCAAAACAAATCTTTATGACAGTAATCTTTACTGCATGTAGACCCCCCCCCCGAAAAAACCAAAAAAACAAAAAACAGTATTCAACAGAATGACGGACATTGACAGTCAATTACAGACAGTGACGGATAATTGTGTTCTACTTGAGTGTTATTATTATCCTTATTAACAGGTGTATACCCAAACTAACAATATTTGATGATCAGCATTATTTTACAATAAAAAGTTACAATTTTGTACACAACTTCGCATTGTTGTTTCTTCTCTTACTTTTGTGTGCCCACAACAAACAAATAAACAAACACCCCAACACCCCAACAAACATTTGTTAAAGTCGACAGGAAAAAAGAAATACAAATGAAAGAAAAACAGAAAAAAATACCCCACAACAGGTGTCATGCAACAAACAGTTTAGCTAGATAATCAGTACTTTTAAATCGATGCGTCTGTTATAACACACATTCAATCACTCCTTATTACATTTTTATTTGGAACGTTTCAGTCCTTCGCAAAACAACAAATTCTTCCAAGCCAAATTCACTGTTTATTTTGACAACAAGGCACGCTTATCACCAGCAATAAGCACCCGCCTATAGATATTTTACTAAATTACACGTTTTTTTAAACAAATGGCGTAATAAACATTAGTACATTATTTTGAGCCACCCAAGTATATAGTGTATAAACGAATAGTTTGCATAACAATGGAAACCGTCGATTGCCATTGTTTCAATACTCATTAAACATATTTTTTTTTCATAAAATACGTCTCACAGACATAATTTTTTTAAATTTACTTTCCCAACTTCTTGACTTTGTTTCTAAATACGCCCACTGCTAAAAAACAATGGATGAAGTATTGTTGAATAGTATTTTATTTCAAAATTCCATTTACAGTTAAAAAAAAAGAGAGTTTTAAACCGTTTCAAAATTTCATGGACGAAACACAACTCTGAGTGCGCTCGGAACTCTACTGCATCATGTTAAACAAGCGATCAAGTGGTGAGTCAAAGTTAGACAATTAATCAGAAACAATTGTTGTTCTACATTTATCGTTTCAGTTTACAATACATTCAAACAATTTCGGCGTTTCGTACATCGACATCAATAATAGTGCAGTGGCTCGTTTTTTATATATCAATTTTACATTTCAAAACATGCAGAGTTGTATATAATAATACTAAAACTACATTATTACTGTACTTGTTTTTTATAACACACCTTTTTTACGTCACACCATTACTGTCCATCTTTAACAACAAAATCAGTAGCAACTACCGGAGTGGACTGGTGTAACAAGTTTCTATCTTTTCTGTTCCATAAACGCCTTTGCCAAACCAAAAATGGGAGGAACAAAAGGTCTGGTCGCTTGATATAAAAAGAAGAAATGGTTCTTCCGTTTTTTGATAGATATCCGAGGGAACCAGAACCAGGTTGACGTCCTGTCAATACAGTCTGCCACGATTTGGTTTTTGTTGCACTATAATCCCGTTATCAAAATGATGCCGTTTCAAAGATGTTTTTTGTGTGGTTTTGTTTTAGAACAAAATATGCCGACTCCTAAAATGTGTTTTACCTCCAAAAGAATAATTAGACAAAAGGTTGCAGTATGGATTAACATCATGGGTTGAGCTTGCTCTCGAAGGTTAATTTTGAATGAGCAAAAGAGTATACAGACATGTTTGCAGTCAGCCTTTTCCGACTGGTGCTAGAAAAACATAACCGACGAGCATCAGCAAACCACACAAAACACAACTTAAACCTTCATCTCCCGAACTCTAAACACCGGGGAACAGGCAAAAATACATGGAAATTAATGTCACTT
Organism: Pisaster ochraceus; assembly: GCA_010994315.2. Classification (NCBI taxonomy): domain Eukaryota; kingdom Metazoa; phylum Echinodermata; class Asteroidea; order Forcipulatida; family Asteriidae; genus Pisaster; species Pisaster ochraceus. Next base: position 2,618,636 of record CM021530.1, read on the forward strand.
ACATTATTTGAAGAAATAAGCCACGAAATCAGAAGGAAAAAAGCGAAGACTGTCGCACCCTCCCATGAAATGTCCAAAGAATGTTACAGCAGTACGGGGTTTTTAAAAACAGGTAGAGTTGTTCAAGAGTTGACCCGACCTCACGCAATTCTTAAAGCATGTTTCAATTGCAATGTTGCCCCTTTTTCCCGGCAGAAATAAACAACAAAACCTTCAGAATCCCTCATTATCAGTGCAGGCAAATGCCCTCTTCCGCATTCAAAAAGGAATTCCTATTAGCCAACAATGTCCTTTGGGTATTAGCAATTGAAAGACGTTGCTAATTCTTGAAATGCCAAACTTCATTTTCTTTCTCACCTTTCCCGTAATGGGTTCTGAAAACCACAGAGAGAGGAGACAGTTTGCATTAGCAGATGTTATAATACCAAACCCATTCTACTCTGCCCGTAATCATTCACGTACACACGAATTTAAGAACTACAATACAGTGTGCTTTAGGCCGTGTCCGAAACGGCGACTTCGGCTACAGCTAGAGCTAGATCAGCGCGTCTGCAGTGTTGAAGAATAGGCAGACGCGCGCGATCTAGCCGTAGCTGTAGCCGAAGTCGCCGTTTCGGACACGGCCTCACTTCCATTTTGATTCAGGTGTGACATGAACATTCCATCTTAACAATTGCGCTCGCTTCGAATATCTACGGATCCCCTAAAGGAACACGATGAAAACAAGTTTAAAAGTCAAGAAAATAATTCGATTTCTGTCTTTTATGCACACGGCATAGATTATTTCAAACGCCCAAAATAAAGAACCCAACTATGTCTTGGCACGTGAATTTGTTTTTATCACTTCCCTTCAAGGGCTCCGTAAATATTCTTCCAGTAAACGTGGATAAAATCAAACTTTATAAAAAGCAGGTTGAACGCAGTGTGATCTATAAGATTAAAATACATGTACAACATGTGTTGATTGTCAAAGACCAGTACTCACATTTATGTGACTCGCCATACACAAGAAATAGCAAACTTGTGAAAGTTTAAGCTCAATCAATTGATGGAATCACAACAAAACAGTGAAAACACCCTTATAAATTGTTGTCATTGTTTTAGAACATCGAATTTTCATCTCGTGAGATGAAAACTAAACGTTTTACCAATTCACTTCAGAGAGAAACTACTCCAAAGAAAGTTTTCCCTACGTAACAATTTTTATCCTAGCCTTGATTTGGCCGAGTAAGGCCAATGTGCGAACCTGTAATAAGAAAAAAAAAATCCCAATCTTAATACTATTGTATACAGTCCCATTAAAGTACATACATAACAAAGCTTGTACAAATCCAGTTATAAATACAAAATATACTAATTAGTGTGGCGGGAGATTCTGTCCCCCGTACGGCAAACTTTATAAACTTCTCCTGAAAGCGCCCTCTTTTGACTCAACCTCCTCCAGCCCATGTTATTTTCCCGTATGGGGGACAACATATCTGGGGCGCAGATTTCCCCATGACACCGGCTGGGTACTGGTTAACCACAATGTTATCCTACCGAGGCAAAAGCTAAAACAAGGTTGGATTGGATTATAAAACATTTCCAACCCACTTCATCGAAACATTTTTATGTTGTTTATCAAAGGGGTGTTTATTGAAATTGACTTTCTTTCCAATCCGCGTTTTCCAAAACATGAAACGGTCTTTTTCTTAATGGTACTTACGTTGTTCGTTACTGGAAAAAAAAGGAGAAAAAACATTTATAGTAGAAATAATATAGTAGAACAGCAAAATATCTCGTCAGGCGTATTCAGGAATGTTTTCTCAATTATGAGCATAGTCGGAATCGAAACAGTTCACGGGCCATCAAAACTAACTTGAAAATTAAATGAACAATTATTTGATAGTTACTTTAATTATTAGGTTTTCACTTGCACTGGACAATTCTATATCCTGCCTTTATCAAAAGAAACTTTGGTCTAAAAAAAAAATCTTACACTGCCCTTAACGATACTTGCCTTAGGCGATTATTTGTACACTTTTTTCCGTTCCCAAATCTATATTAAACATTTCATAGAGGGCGCTCCAATCAACACTCATGGCAGCAACAAACTTTGTTTAAAATTTTCTCCAACTGGCCAGTAATCGTGACCGTTGAGAGCGCTATCACACTGGGATGTGACTGCTAGTACCACTGCGTTTGCTTTTTGCATCTTTGTTCATTGGTAATGTCTGCTGAAAACAAACAGACAGGCAAAATAATCAGTGAAAAGTAAAAAAAAAAACGCAAATGTAAAACCTTTTTGGGGGTCAGGCCTACGGTAGGTTAGTAGGTGATGGGGTTTGTGCCTCTGCTGATGCAAGCATGGAATTTGACACACACAGTCAAAGTATGTTATGGGAAAGATATTCAGTTAGTGGGTCATCGCAGATTTTTCATTTGAACAAATATTTTTTTTAATTTTTTTTTATTCGATTTAAATTGTGGTGTTCTACAGCTAATTATCTTTCTCATGACATGCTCGAACTGTGTGTCCTGTGTGTCCTGCTTGTATCATCGAAGGCAAAGTTCTCCCCAAAATGTCCCCAATCTGCCCCACTATTTATAGAAAAACTATATTTACTGTAATAGCTTACCTACGATTTAAAAAACCGAGTATATGCACTTCATCGACACAAGTTTACCCTATACCAAACCCGAAGGCTGCACGCAAGAATCTGATTTCTATCTTATATTTTCATATTTTTACAAGTAAGGTATCAATAGCAAAAAGAGCGATAAAGTTGCTTGGTTTTACTGCCGTATTCTGAGAATTATCAAAACCGAAATGCGGTTATCTTTGATAAAAACATTATAGGTCTATAAACTGTATCTTATAAATTTTGTACGGCAAGGAATAATTAGAAAGCATAGTTTTGTTTATATATAAAAAAGTTCATTGTGTTATCTCGTAACATGATTTGTTTTAATCAGAAATACCTCATGCTACATTTTCTTCTGCAAACATTGTAGGAGAACAACGAAATGGGGGAGGGATAGGACCGCAACTTTACTAAGTATAAACCATGAAACCTGTGACATCACATGTTTACAAAAGTCTACGTGATTGCAGAAGTCTGGAATTCCTGCAGGCTCAACTTGCACACGGCTCAACGAGCCACAGAGCTCAGACCTCCTGCTGGCACAGTTTGTACAAATCTCAATTCTTTTGACATGAAGAAAAGAGGCAAACGGTTGTTCAGTGGTTATTTTTGTAAAACTCTTGATTTCATGTGGTAATTATAATACAAAATGTACAATTTTCCATACATGAACCATGTAGTCTCTTGCCTGCCAGGAAATGCCTGGAATGTACACGGTCTGGCCTTTAGTAAACAAAGGTGACATGGGCCCAATTTCGTAGAGCTGCTTAAGCAGAAAATAATGCTTGACAATTTCCTGCTAAGCAGAAATGAGCAGGATACCAGTCACAAATTGTACACGTGACGTGGTAGTTTTGCTGGTAACCTTATTTTGGTAAGCAAAATTTTATTGTGCTTAGCAAATGTTGGTGCTTAAGCAGCTCTATGAAATTGGGCCATGGTCTGAACAAAATCTGAGTATGCTTGGAAGCTTTCACTGTGAAGACAGCCCTAATGAAAGCTAGTCATTTTGATTACCTTTTTGGAGTCCGGCAAACGGTCTCGACGCGCCTGAAGATAACGGTCCTGTGAGATATCAAGAAATAAAGCAACATGTTTTCAATCATAGCAATGTATTCACATGGCTGTTACCTTTTCCGGAAGAATC
>CM021530.1:2632541-2646858 GCA_010994315.2 Pisaster ochraceus
GGGGGGGGGGGGGGGGGGGGGGGGTCACACGCATGCATATCTGCTGCACACCGAACATTTCCGCTACTTCCGGCTCCGAAGCTGGCATACAGGTGGCACAAGGGGCACAGGGGGCATAGGGGGGCACTGCTTCTAAGTGGGAGCCAAGGGGGGATGGGGGCATGCTTTATGTAATTTCACACAAATCAAGCATTTCGTCGTTTAAAAACTTTTCTCGTGACAAAAACTTGTAATTTTAGAAGACTATTAGTCCCTGAAGAACGTGTGTAAAAAAAACACAATTCCATTGGCAGACCTTTGAGACAATAGCGGGCGTCCTACTCAATAAACCTTTTCTTTTCTTCTCGTCGTTGAAAAAAAATGGAACAGGACCGGTGATTGGGGCGCCCTCTATAGTTACAAACGTTTCCCACATGAGTTGGTAACGGGTGATACGTACTTGAACTTGGAGCCCTGGTACACCTTGCTGATTTCCCGTAGAAGGTCCACGCAGTAGCCTTGATATTCATTGGGTTCTCCTCCGGGTTTCCGCATCAGAAATGGCGGGTTCTGTAAAGCAACACAGTTTTCAGTATTTACACTGATGACATTATGCAATGCATATTGCTCTCCACCAACTTACGACTATGTACAAAGTAACAATAACTGGCAAATTGTTCACCGCTTGCTTGTTAATAATTGTTTGTAGCATATCTTTCCGGTAAACCAGGTTATGCAATGTAACCCGTAGGCTAAGCCTGAAGAAACACGTGTAGAGAAATGCTCAAGAAATCTCAGGCTAAGATTTGTAAAAATTTCTGGTTTAGATGTGGGAAAATCTCAAGCTTAGATGTAGGAAATCTCAGGCTTAGATGTGGGAAATCTCAGGCTGAGATATGGGAAATCTGATGGCTTAGATGTGGGAAATCTCAGGCTTAGATGTGGGAAATGTCAGGTTTAGATATGGGAAATCTCAGGCTTAGATATGGGAAATCTCAGGCGTAGATATGGGAAATCTGATGGCTTAGATGTGGGAAATGTCAGGTTTAGATATGGGAAATCTCAGGCTTAGATGTGGGAAATCTCAGGCGTAGATGTGGGAAATCTCATGGTATAGACGTTGGAAATCTCAGGTTTAGGTTTACATTAAGGGTGTAACCCACATAATCAGATAGGAACTAAAAACCCGATTAACATTCTAGTCTACGGTCCCAGCAGGTCCGCTGCGTGCCCAGAAGAAGAGTACAAGACACCATGCTTTTCTTCCAGGCACACAAAGGAATGTTTCCAGCAACAAAAGGCCGTAGGCAATCAATTGGATTCGAAACTAAAAAACGAAGAAGAAGAAGGCATTACTGTTGCATCTTTGTGGATAGTATCCCCAAAAACATAATAACAATAATAACACTGGGTTATTATCAAATAACGATTTATCACACCCCCGATCATAGTGTTTTGCTTTTCCTATGCGGAACTATTACCTTCCTTTAATGATTTATGAATGACAAAAACAGAACAAATTTCATGTTGCTTTTCTTGAAACCCAATTTTGCACTAAATACTTACGCCCTATCGCCGGTAACTTTTCAATACACGCCCTTCTTTCAGAAGCACACAAGACAAAAGGAGAAAGGCACGGAGGAAACAACGACAGCCTACATGAATGTTGACGAAGGGCTGTCTAGCTTGATTAGGGGTGGTTGGGGAATGTTTGAGAGACGAAGAAGCAGTGAAAAGAAAAGGATGTATTGAAAAAGGGTTTGAAACGGAGGGGGTGAAAGTGAAGGAGGGAAGACAAAGAAAAGATGTTTCGTCCTCACCAATATGGATGTGATGGTGTACATCCGACCAACCCCGGGGTCAATCGGCTTCTCTGTGTCGCCTTGCGCTTCAAAGCTCAGACGCTGTTTGTTTGCACCGTTCCATGTTCCGACCTGTATGGACATAAAACAGTTACCGGTTTCCGCATAAGCGACAAAACAATAACTGTCTACTAATGAGAAGTTAGTATTGATTTGTTTTTAATTATTCGTATTACCATTTAAACACTGAAATCTGAAACCACTCAAGGAGACCCTTGTTTTATTGGACCTTGATAATCATAATCGGATTAATTAGACCCAAATGAACAAGAAAGTATAAATTAAAAGATGTTGAGACACATGGTGCCATGGAGGCCGAATGTGCCGGGTGTTTTTTTTTTTTGGTCAAGGCACGAAGAGTGCATCAATAGCAAGGGTTTTACATCTTGAGCGGAGGAAGTTTGAAACTACGTTTTTGTTTTTGTTTTTTTGCAATAAATATTTGCGGTAATTTGGAGGTATGATTGTAGAAACAAAATGAACTTAATGCAATAGCTAAACTATTATTAAGATAATTGGTGCTGAACAACAGTGGAATTTTTACGGGGGAACAAAATGAAACGCCGTTTGTGACAAGCAAGACATGTTTGTATGCTGTGATTAGCAAATGGTAAAGGAAATATTTTTTTATTGTAGGTTTTCCCGGCCAATTTCAACAGAAACTCATTCACCTTCGTTTAATAAATTGATCGCTCCGTTGAATAGGCATCCAACAGTCAAAAGGAGAAATTAAACGTCAACAGTTTAGCATCCACTGGTCGAATAAGATCATTCAAATTCATTGGGTCACAAATAGAAATAAATTCCGCAAAAGCCAACAGCAAGAGGCTGGTCAACCATTCAATTTCAGAAAGTGTAGGTCGTGGAAATTCAACTGAAGAATAATAAAAATGTAATCTTGAATAACTCCAAATGAACTAGAATGATTGAAACGAATGAGAAGAACTAAATCACGTGTGCACAAAAAAGAAATGGAATGCATTAACACCCACAAGAACCAATGATTTGAATGACTTTAGGGAATTTGAATGCGTGTCAATGAAACTGAACTAATTTTGGCTGAAAACGACCGGGAAAATCTAAATTATTGACATTTCCCCCTGTAAATTTACCTTAATTAAATATTCCCCGCTCAAACCAAGAATTTGCAGCGAATAGTTGGCACGATTTCCATCACTGTCAAACTCAATGTTACCCGTCAGACCCTGCAGTTTCACCTACACGTTATAAATAAAATATGACACAGGATCATAAGCTCGGACAGCCCATACATGATTTAGAGCATTCGGTAGAATTGTCGCCAAGAGTTGCTTGATAATTCATGACTGAAAATGACAACAACCTGACAGAATGAAATACAGAAGAAAAAAATCTCATGTGGAAGCTGACACACGATTTTTTTATAAATGGGGTCGGGGGTAGATGTTGTAAACGTTGATAAGATATTTCTTCTTTTTTTATTTTACAAACATTCAGTATACTTGAATTGTGCACTATGCAATTTATAATACGTCGATTATTCCAGCTTTGGCTCGTTTTCACAAAGCACTTATAAGGATTTATTAAATGTTATAGTGATTTGTGTAGTGACGTCACAACTTGCTTAGCAATTAAGACTGATACTTAAGATACATATTCAGCTCCTTGTAAAACCGGGCACTGAAAATGTGGATTGAAGTTTCTTTTTCCAGGGTACCCGGTCACTATTTTTGGTGTACCCGAATCGACAACCGAGGTTTGCGATACGAACATGAAAGCTAATATTGCCTTCCAATCTCTCAACAACGTTGAGGTTTGGAATTACTATTGCTCTTTGTCCTTTTCAAGAGTTGCTCGTGCACAAAAAACACCTACAACATTTTATACTTAGTTAGTTGTGATTTGAAAAAACAACCCAAACCCCACACGAATTGGCCTCTTGAAATACAACCAGCAAAACATACACTTTGCCATTTTTGAGTAAGAAAGTCGGTTCTCCAAAATAGCAAACTGTGTCATGAAATTACACAAAAACGACACAATGTTAAGGGATATTTAAGATTATCATTGTACTGTTCTTTTACAATGTCTTTTCAACCATATTCACTACCAAACGCTTTTATAGACCAAAGCGCCCAAGCCAAAGGCAACGTGCCCCTTTAACTACAAAACTGGAGGGGCCAGATGCAGATGGGCCAGAGTGGGATGATGCATATATCACTTACAAATAAGTTGCATTTGCTGTGATTTCTCGCCCCACATGGAAAATGTACAAGTGCTGATTAAGTTTGCCTTCGAAACTGTTTAGCTTGAAAATATAAAAGAATCACGATTTTAAAACTTAGCGGAAACAAACGGACAAGATCATCGTATTTGATTTACGAGTCAGGGCAAAATGACTCGTTTCCTTCCTTCATTTCAGCATAGACCCTCCACCTACCTGAAGCCAAAACGTAACTATATCCCCAATCATCTACCAACATGTAGCCTGAATATAAATGTAGCTTAGACACTGCAAAACATTGTAGCCCGACTTCATTTAGGCGCGTTCGAGTGCGATAGCAACATACATGCATGTTGACGTACTGACTCGAAAGACTCGTTTGGAAGTCTATTCAACCATCGGTACGGTATTGAACGCTTCCATTACCTTCCGCCGTTTTGGCTTTAGCGTCATTGGTTCCCTTCTGCACTTTACACGGGTTACCACGAAACAAGGCTACCGGGAACAGTGGGAAGAAACCATAGTCATGAGGCTGGTTCCAAATGGTCGACAGCAGTAGTCAACAACTGGTCGACCAAAACAGTCAACCTTTAGTTAACCATTTTGCGCGCTTGAACTTCCTCCAGGTGGAAGGTTGGGCATGGGTTACGCCTAGGTAAAGGTTTGGGCTAAATTAAGCTTGGGTTACATTCACGTATCAGCTGGGGCTACATTTAGGGAAGGGTTACATCTAGCTTTCAGATGGGGCTACATTTAGGAATCAATACACATGTAGGTGCCAACCACTCGTACCTTCTTAATGACCTCTTTCAGGTTAGGGCCGTCAGGATTTGGGATTACCCTGGCAGAGGAGCCTAAATTACATGACAGTGACTTCTCTTTCCTCTTGATGTTACTGGATGGATCTAGACGGTAGAGATCCAAGGCTTCCAGTGCCACGTCCATCATGTCCACAGACAACGCTGGGTTACTCTGCCGGAAAGAAAAAAAAGAAAGAAAAGGCACATCGCAATAGTTTCTTTGGTTTGTTCTAAAAATTCAAGACTGCAGGTAAACTCCTCTTTGCTGAGAGCGTACACGCGTTCACGTTTCCATAGTTTGTCATCAAAGATGGCGGTCGATGACGTCATGTTAAATCCATCTATAGTGTCAATGACGACAGTTACCACCACCTCCCCCCCCCCGGCCCCATGAATAGTGCAGACTTCTGTAGTCTACCAACTAAAACCGGGTTAAACAACATGGGCCTCTCTAAGGATCACCATTGAATGGATAGCGTGCTACGGAGCTTTTGAAGGGCCATCCAAATTGCTGAGATCCTGAGATAATTTACTGCAAAATGATGACACCAAACAGGTTAAATGAAGACATCGTGCGATAATTTATCTCGGGAGGACAACATCCTGAAAGTAGGATGCTGTCTACTCCAGATAAATAATGTTTGGCTCTCGCCATTTTTATGATGTAATCATTCCACGATAAATTATCTCGGGATGTTGACATCTGACGTATAGTGTTCTCATCATCCTGCAGTAAGTCTGCACTTCCAGATATCCTAGCGTGCCTTTTAGATGATTCACACTAATCTTCCGTGAAGGAGGAAGTGCCGTGTAAATTGAAACTACTGTTAAGTTCTCTAGAATGGTTATTTCTGCATCGTTAAATTTCTTGTCAGAAAATAAAACAGGCGAGCTAAAGGCTTACACCCCCCTTGGGACGTCTACTTAGTAATTTTGAGACATGCCAAACAGGAAAGGCACAAGTGTTGTCTGATTATACTCGTGGTTCAAGATCATATCGGTGATTCATTTACGATTTTTGTTTAAGGTTTAACCGAGAGGTTAAGTTCACCAGGCCAATAATTATTAAGAGTAACTATAAATATAAATAGTAAACTTGCGGGTACAACCATGTGTAAAAACCTGTTTTGAGGGAGTGTTGGCTCTGAAAAGAGCCGGTTTGGTCTCGACGTTTCGAACAGTATACTCTGCTCGTCTTCAGGAGAATGAATAATTATTGGTTCGATAGTTTAAAGTTTGGCTTGGTTTGGTCGTTGAAGTTATACCTAAGCCCGTCTGAAATAAATAGTTCATCGCTTTGGACACCCAACAAACCTTACACGCACACAAGTCGAACTGCGTTATTTAATTTTGAAACAGGTCAACTCGTCCGCATGGGATGTGTATGTTATTGGCGGTAGATATGTCACCGTTACGAGTTGATGCGTATGAGTAAGCACGCGTAGGAGTTGACCTGTATTTTGTTGCATTATTTAGAAATAGGTCGACTTGTACGCCTGCCAGCTCATGTACCCACCAAGTCGTACGCACGTTGGTCAATATTTCATGTGCACATACCAAGTCGTATCACGCCGAGTGGGGTGCTTATTGCGTGTTTCTGTTTTTCCTCGTACTAATTTACAGATTTTGTCAATATTGTACTCATCAACTCGTACGCACGCCAATAGATGTAAATGCGTAGTTCGTGTATTTCTTTTTCTCGTACAAGTTTGTGCACATGGGATTGCCGACATAATGTTATTTTTGTAATTTTTGTATGCCCTATGCAATATACAAACAAATATATATATAAAAATACACAATTTTCATATTTTACTGGCCTACACTTCAAAAACTGGGGTGTAGTTGTTACATATAAATACCCAAATAGATGATCAAAATTAACCCCATAGGGTGTTGCAACAACACCAATGTAATTGTGTTGGTAAAAATTTGAATTATTTTCACACGCTATCATGTAAATTGTGATACCAGAACCCATTTTTTTCAGTATATATACCTTCCGGCCTCGGTCTGGCCTCATGGAACCTCGGTTTGAATTCACAGATTCGTACACTACAAACACCGCGGTGTTAAATTGGTTGTTTCTGGTATCTTTATAATATGACAACACCGACATGGTGTTAATTATCCCCATTACTTTACACCGTATAAGTGATGTCAAGTGGAGAATCAATATAGCACCAGAGTTTTTGCAGTGTGTGAAAAAAAACCATGTCAACTTTACCAAGTGGAAGTAGTTGCTGTCGACCTCCTGATAGGAGGAGTTCTTGACGTATGACCGCCACTCCCATATGAAATCCAGGTACGAATCGCTGGTCTTATCCAACAGCCGGAAACCAGTGATGTTCAGACCTCCCGCCTGGAATGCAGTTAAGTCCATCTCACTAATATCCTGCGATCAGTTAAAAAAACACACCATAAAACTAAATAACGTGGGGTTGAACAAAGACAAACTGACTAGGATGGGATTTGAACCGGCGACCTCCGGATTAACGTGCCGGCGCTCTACCGACTCAGCCATCTAGCCCCATTGTTGGCAGTCTTCCTTTATTTTTGTTGGTCAATATCTTTGTTAAGGGTGCCAATCAGAAGGTATTCAACCTTTAACTGCTGAGTGGCCAGGTATCGAACTCAAGTTTAAGGTACAACCTGGGAAGTGGCAACCTGGGTGGTTGTTCAACCCCAAATTGTGTATGCATCTTTACACTTTATGTAAAAATATGCAATATAACTTATATGAAAAGCACTTTCCTCAGACTCATATTTTAGAATTCCTTTAACGGCGATGAATAACTGGAAATAGTAATTTATCACGTATAAATGGAGTGAGTAACTTAAACTTTAGATAGCCCTATTCCACAACCCATGTCAATATATCAAAATGTGATAGACTTTTATAGCTATTTGATATTCTGAATAGCGCAGCGACGCATCAATAGTAAATGATCTACCTGGGTATCAGAATACGCATACGATTAGATAGCATTGTGTAGGTGGCAGGTTGCTGTAGTCGTGGGTGTCTTTTCAGTCATGACCCTCTTTGAGCCAAAAAATGTACATAAAAGTTAAAGGGATCAAACATAATTGATAGTCGCAGACAGTGTTCATGTTTTGTGTGATCAACCGCGTACATGAAATAACAAGCCTGTGAACATTTCGGATTAGTCAAGAAAACAATAGCGAAAAACCATGCACAATTTCCAGCATGAAAACACAATTGTTTTGATTGTAACACCCGAAATCAGCTGTTGCGGTTTTGGGGAGTTTCAGATGGAGTTTTACGCAAATATATGACTTTATTTTGGAGGGAAATATTTCACCGGAACTTCATAAACAGTCAGCTTTCAAACATAACTTATAAAAATGATGTTTTTTTTGTCCGTTCCAAACGTGTATAATACCTGAGACATTTTTTAAAATGAATGGTCTTTATTGGTTTGAATCTCAAACCAGTAGACATTATTATCAACTAGGTGTACTATTGGTACTTTTGAATAGAGCAAGGTGTTGTTAGGGAGATGCTCTCATGTTAGACCAAAAAAAAAAAATTAAAAAAATAAATACAAAATAATAATAGTAATAATAAAAATAAAAAAACACGAACCCAGCAAATTTACCCAAATTATGCCTCGCAACTTGAAAATTCTAATAATTGTTTCTTCGTTTGAAAATCATTGTTTATTAGTTTGCCATTACACTGCGATAAAGTTAAATGGGTATGCTTTTATGTTAGCGTTTTCTCTGTGCCTGTGACGAAGGTAAAAAGCTTAGATCACTCTGCCAATTTCATTCACAGAAGTAAAAAGTGAATTTTGTCTGTGACTGTGACGAAGGTGGAAGACTAAGATCACCTGCCGATTTCATTTACAACAGTAAAAAAGAAAAGAAAACAAAGAAGACAAATATACTTACCAAATCCATGAATATGTAGTGATAGGAGGCAGTCACCATTCCGAGACTACTTGCCTGAAAAACAGAGTGAAAACTGCTTAAAAACAGTGAACAATATTTGGGTGTTGGCACTACACTATACGGATTCCGTTGAGTGGCATTATTTATATATTGATTGATCTATTACTTGACTAAAAGTCAGGTAGGCAATGGGTTGTGCCATTGATGATACAAGCATGGAATTTGGCACACAGTCAGAGTATGCCAAGAAAAAGATATTTGGCTATAGGGACATTACAGATTTTTCCTTTGAACAAGCTAGAGGCAGACTACAGGTAATGAGAGCCGTTTTGAAAACTGTAAAAGTTGCTTGTAATTCTACCAATATTGTTAAATGGACATAGCTAAATTTTTGTCTAATGACATACTCTGACTTTGTGCCAAATGACATGCCTATATCGTCAAAGGCACAATATTCCCCCAACCCCTTTTCTGTCCCACCAATTGTCACAGTATCGCAGTGCCAAAACATATTTACTGTTCTGTACCTTTCTTAAAACTTGGACGGAGTTTTGAAGGTTTAGGTCGAAGACTACAAGATGCCTTCCTTGTTCTGCCATACTCTTCAGCGTCTGCGTGATGTTCTTATCCTTCAAGAGATTCTTAAAGATCACATTGTAACCGTATTTAGGAAACATCTGCATGAATGTATCAGATCGCCGTAAACCTGTCAAGATGCACAATGTGAACAAGGAGTTACACGGGTTTCGCATCCAAAGAGATATTGGGGAACATTTGGAGGTTGATGCATAGGAGGCCTGCGGGCGTTTGGGCCCGGGAGCGTGGAGGCTTGACGAAGGGGATCAAGGCAACCCCTTTAGGGTCTAACAAAACCAAATGAGAAGGATAAAAAGGGAAATGAATGGTTTAAACCAGAGATTGGGGAGACACGGAAAGTTAGGATGGGATTACGAATTAGTCGACCCGATAATTAAAATCCAAAGCAAAGTTTGTTATCAATGTTATTTGGTTTTACCCATAAACCGATGTGTGTAAAGCACTGTATACTCAGTACTCTCCCGAATCCTGAAAAAAACCCTCACAGGCATTTTACTTGTGTGGGTTTTGAACCCATGACCTTAACCTTGCTAGAGCAGATGTCTTACCATCCACTATACCACTTAGATTGCCTGGTAGCTAGAGGCAGTTCGAATTCTACATTTTGTCAGCAGATACCGCAAAAATTTTAATAAATGTCAAATTTGCATCATGAACTCGACGTTTCAACCACCGTTTTTCGTGAACATCAATCTCCTACCCAAACTGTCCGAATGGCACCCAAACTCCCCATACCTCGTTGTCCATCGTAGATGTAGGCAAACTCTTGCCACTTGTGGTAATCCAGCAGATCCAATAAGGGTTGAATCAAAGATGGTCTCATGGAAATCACATAGTCAAACTCCATATCCGGGAAGGATTCCTTTGGGGCGAAGCTAACCGGATCAGAAAAAAAATAAAAGAAATTATTAATATTTTTTACCCTTTTGTCATAAACGCCCGCTTTGGGCCTCATTGGTTTGACCACTCAAGCATTCACATTCTCGCACAACAGGAAGCTTGCAGTCAAGGTTCAATTTTACAAACATGTACATGTAGTGCACAGTCGACTAAAGTCGCCATTAGGGCTGAAAGGGCGGTTACCACTCACCACCTTTTAAAACAATTGTGGACAGAGCTTGTAAATAAACGAAAGGTCACTAAAACCAACGTTAATCTCCCTGTCTTCGATGCAGTAATTACTCAATTGAGGCTTTTTCCCAAAAACTATTCCAGAGTAACTTGCGGATATATTTCTCCACAGTTGTGTTTCCAGCCTGCAAGATATCCCCAAGCAATCCACTTATATTGTGGAGAAGTATAAGGGGAAAGTATTGCAACAAGACTGGGCAATTTGTTTACAAGATGACTAAACCACAGACCATGAAATTCCTATCTACATGAAAAAACTGTTTAGTGGGGAGTCTGTCAACAAACCAGCAGATAAAACATGGGAAACATCTAATTTTGAAAAAAAGTCTGTCTGCAAGTTATCCTCAATTATTTACCCTTTGGGGGTAAACTTTCCCGCAACTTATCCTGGAATAGTGTAGAGAGGTTACATAAATACCTTGGAGTGATGAAAGGGACTTGTATTTGCTTGCTGGTCGAAGCCACCATGTTTGCCACACCGAAGTCCACCATGCCGACGGTCAGTGATACATTATAGGCTAGAACCACACACACTAGCGAAAACAAGAGAGAAAGTCAATGAGATAAATGTCTTTCTTTTTTTCTCGTCAAAATGTACAAAATACTCTGCAAAATGTTGAACACAAATAAGAGGCACTTTGCCGGCTATTCGCTGACATATTTCAGTATTTCAATTGTCTGAACCACATCGTACCTACTGGGGTCGATTTCACAAAGCACTAAGATTCATCTTAAGATGAGTTGTCAGTATCTCCATAGTGATTTGTATTGTGACATCACACTTTGCTTAGCAATTAGGAGTGATTTGGAGTTAAGATCAATCTTAACTCTTTGTGAAATCGAGCCCTGGTCAGGTAATATGGCATAAGATCCTAATAAGCTGGACCATGCCACGCACGTCATAGAGGGGCTGTCAATCAACACGGGACAGTCATTCGGTTAGAAGGGGGCAGAACAAAACTCTGCCAGCATCCTTTGTGTACAAAATTGGTATGTCAATATTGTCAGCGGTAGATGAACCAAGTTATAAAAAAAAATGATTAAAGAAAACATATTAGCTTAAACTTAACCAGGCATTTCATGTAAACAATACACTTAGGTAAAAACAAATAATAATCGTTAGGAAATTCAAAACAAACCCATTTATTCTACATTTATTATGAATCTCAAACACTTGTCAGCATGAACTGAGAACGCAAAACAGTTGCGGTGGTCCCCAAAAAGTTCTTTTATTGTGGCATTTAAGTTGGGTCCTAGCACTCAAACACCCTTTGAATTTAGCGCTCGTGATCATTTACATAATGCCGTTAAGTGACGAGGAATCAATGGTCAGTGCTCAGTGAATGTACAATGGGAGTCGGCTTTAACACTAACTTGGAGTCTGAATGCTCACTGTACCAAATAAAGCTTAGAAGAAATGGGGTAGTTTTGCTGCTTACATAGCTTGTAACGTCATAGTACGGGTTACCTGTTAAATCTCCTTAGCAAAGTAATGTTTTAACTAAGTAATACTTTCCGAAGAGCTGCTATTAAATCCAGATTATTGTTTACCTCAAACCAAACTATAGGACATACGGTCAACATTTCTCGCATATAAATATTTAACTGTTTTCATGCGGACTTTAGTGACGTGATAAGAACTAGCTCAAATCACCCATTTGAAATTATCATGAGCTTAAATTAAATGTTTCCGTACCGCCAGTCTATCGGAAAAAGACGTGAAACCCACACGGTTGTCCTCAGCAGGGACTGGAGCCGTCGGGGATCGTACTGACTTCTAATTTGCCATGCCCTCTCTCAAGCAAAAAGTATCCAGTTTTCATAGAGAAACATTAGCCGCTTCGTGTCTCGGTCGACCGAAAGGCAGCGTGATGAGGTAATTGATGGCACCGGGCTTCGGAGCTTAGGGCCCCGCGTCACCTCGGCAAGGAGACGAGTCGACAGACACATCGGGGTGTCAAACTCAACTGCAGGGGGGGGGGTATCCATTCGGATATAATCACACGCCTGATTACCATTAGTAAGAAATGAAAACATTCGCTAGATTATAATTTTATGGTGAATCTAACTTCATGATTTTTTGAAAAGCTATTACAAGTTGGCAGTACACTAAAGGGGAAACATCCCTGCACTATGCTTTACCATTGTCTGTCAAGTTCAATTCGGGAAACGACAATTAATTTCTTCTTCGGTTTCCCTTGACGTATTTTCTATTCCCGAAATGTGTTTTAAAGGATATTTTTAGAGGTATTTTACAGGATTAGTAAGGATAAGAAACATCATTGTTTAATGTTGGTGTGTAAGCTAACTGATTACGAGGTTCATACCAGAACCGAAGTCATGTTTGACAAAATTTGTATCTGAAAACCTACATAGAAAAAAAAACACAGCAAAAGGACCACTGATTTTGGTTGTTTTGACGCGCTGAAAATTGTGCGTGGCTTTTCACTATTTTCTTCTGACTCACGCAACAGACTAAGCTCAAATTTTCACAGGTTTGTTGTTTCATGTGTATGGTTGATCACACAAAACATGAACACTCTCTGCAACTACACTAAAGACCCGCCTGTCTTCATTAAAAACAATATATACGTTTCAGAACATTTAGACAATCCAAATTAGCATTTTCATCGAAAAGAAAATTGACACTGAATTATTCAAACTAATTGAACACCTTGTTGATTTAAAACTTTGCGGAAAAAAAATCTGTTTTAAATACGCTGCCACACTTCGTTGCATTTTCATGCAAGATTGATGAACCCCCTGGAAAGTCAATGGCAAAGTTAATGGCTTCAACATCAATCCAATGATTAGTCATATAGAGACAGGTCAATTTGGGTGTGGATGGCTCATTTCTCAGTCTTGAAGTTTTTTACTCAAAATCGTAGATTGCTGGACAGTTGATGGAGACATTTCTTGTTACGTTTTTGTGGAAAAGATGCTTATAAACTATAATTGTCTAGTTCTTAAGAAAAGTCATAATATAATCCGGAAGATTTGTTTAGATTGGGGCTGAGAATGACATTGCTTGAGTCAGACGAAAATGCAAATTATAACAATGTTTGACCCCTATTCAGATATTATTGTAACATTAAAACATAAAATCTGCTAGATTATAAATTTGCATTATTGTTTTCACCCTAATAACTATCGAAACTGCAGTATAATGAAGATTTCTCGAAGAGATTATTTGAACTGCACAGAGAATGGTTCACTAAACTATTATCATAAGAACTATAGGTGTAGACTGTTTTTAGGTGAAACAGGCTTGACCCCAAATAGACCTTGTCTTCCGACCAAAACCGGACGTTGAGGTGAATAACTACTCAAAACCTTTAATTTCAGCTCTGTAGCCCACAATAAGGGGAATTGGCATAAGGTTTTATGTGTGTGAAATGACTGACGATCATTGACCTTCTCAGCAAAATGTCAATGATGACGTCATCAATACACACAGCACCCTCTGGTGACACTTCAAAAGTTATCGTTTCATAAAATCAAAACTCCTAAACAAAACACTAAAAGTATGGAATATTCAATATATATACACGACGAAGAAAGGTATTCACGTCATCATACTTACAGTCATACACACTTACAGCGCTATCTAGTGACATCAACCATTTATTATGAATCTCAAATCTTAGTGAACCATGAGACATGAGCCATTATTAGGGAGTGCAGGAAAAATTCAATTCATGGATCAGCAACCCGAACAGCTTGTTTTTGTGATGTCTCAAAAAATGAATATCTAGTTTATATTCTTGTTTTTTTATTCTTTCGAATCTCCTATCAAACTCCCACAACTTCAACCCGAGGCTGGGGGGGGG
>CM021530.1:2647211-2674597 GCA_010994315.2 Pisaster ochraceus
TAAAGATGACTGTTTGGAATAAAACTCGCTGAGACAGATCTATATGCGTTTGGAAATTGTATACAGTTTTCTTGTGTTGTTTGTCTCCATGAGGTTTACTTTGATATCCTAGACTGGACCATTCAACATATCTAAGAAGGAGTATCAAGTCACAGAGCTGTGAATTTTATTTTTATTTTTAAGGGCGAAACATGTTATGCAGTCATATGATTTAGTGCAATATCCCATGTCAAATACAGACCTACCCTCTGATAAGTGGAGCCATCTGCTCTTGTCACTAATTGAAGCATAATTATTTAAACAAAACAAAATAAGGTAACAATTATATTAGACAATAGCTGGGCTTTTAAAAAAGTCATTTAGATGTAAAAATCTATTGGAAATGCACAAAAACCCGTGTTCATACATGACTGCAGTTCAAGACCCATTTCACCGGCTAATTATCACACCGTGTGGTGAATTAAACTTAACGAAGTTATATATTTCAAAACAAACAAATGTATGCAGTGTGTTATACACTAATTATTTACACTGCGCAAGTCTGTGGTGTTACAACAACACCAAAGTGTTAGCATAATAGTCCGGAATGTAAACACTAGAAGTGGAGCAACACTAGAGGACTGACCTTTAGTGTTTTAAAAGAAAACTACGAGAAGCGAACGGGTCGATTTGTATTGGTACGATGATCGGTTTGAATCTTTGCCATATTATTTGTCACGGTGTCTGTTTCCTTACTTCGGTGATACATCAATCCATAAGTTGCTTCTCTTCACCCAGGTGTATGCACCCATGCATACATTCTCCTTAAACCTCACGAATGCCTGCGTGAGTTGGGTAATTTGATTGTGTTTGAGGTAAATTATTTTGTTAAGCAGCTAAAGGGTATATTGCCTTCGGACTGGGTGGTTTGGGCTATCATGAAATAAATGGTTAGGAAAGATATTGAAAAAATTCAAAAACAACTTTTAACAAAGGATGAGGAGTAATTCAAAACAGCAGATTTTTGAGAGATTTGAAGCAAACGATCCCCTTGCGTTCGTACCAACACCTTTCTTTGGGGGACATGTAAATACAATTAACACATTGTTTGTAGGGCACCTACTTTTTCGGAGGACTGCGGCGTTGTTCGCCAGCTTGGTGTGCTGCAGTCTTGCAGCAGCGTGGAACGGCCGAGATGACGAGGACGAGTTACTCCGTATGTTGTTACGAATGGACGACTGGACAAATATCATACGCTCTGGGTTAGGAGGTGGGCCGTCGTCAAATATACCACCTGTAGGGAGGATAATCACGCAGGGATCGGTCAAAAATAATAAACCAGAATTACCATTATCAACTTCATGTTCCTTGTGTGTATTGGCCTTACATAGAGCTGATTCTCATTATACTAAAATGGAGCCAGACGATTGTCTACTCCCAGCCTCGGTTCGGTTACATTGATTTAAATGGGGGAAAAACAACAAGATGTCCACACCATGATCAATTAGTTTGTTGTTAACATCAAGCTGTCTAGTTTGTTTGTGTTCTTAAAAAAAGGGTAATGTAATAAAAGTCCATAGCTTTCAATAAGCACACCATACAACCAAATCAACAACTTAAGTGGCATTTCGATTTCTGCCGAGCGAAATAAGCAACTGTGATTGCTTCGGACCGGGTAGGGAGGGCGCCTTTAAATACCATATTTTCCCGACAGTCACTGAGGGAACTACTTCTTCGGAGCATTACAAAGAGCTTCCATCAGGTTTTTATGTTTTGTTTTCTTTCGAGTGTTTCAATTTCTGTATTTTATTATTGAAACAAAGCTATGTAATTGAAACAATGAATATAAAGACTGGTGTTGTTTAAAATTCTGTGGCTAAGCAAAATTGTGCCTCACTCCAAATTACACTGGGTGTACCATGCACCATATAGGAGCAGAGGATACCCCCCATGTTCCCATTCTTTAACACACTATTTTCTTCTTGTACAGACCCCCCCCCCGCCTAGAGTTTCTTAAAAATTCCCGAGACTCGAAGCACACAATGAAGACACAATAGAGGGGGAGGGGTACCACCATGCCCCATACCGAGCACTGGAATAGTTACTA
Source organism: Pisaster ochraceus (assembly GCA_010994315.2). Taxonomy (NCBI): domain Eukaryota; kingdom Metazoa; phylum Echinodermata; class Asteroidea; order Forcipulatida; family Asteriidae; genus Pisaster; species Pisaster ochraceus. The sequence continues at coordinate 2,649,298 of CM021530.1, forward strand.
GTAGTCTGGTTCCTCTGATGAACATGGGATGAGTGACTGACCAGTCTTGGGAACCAAACAAACTTAGCTACATTGTATTTTAAAGGCTTAGTTTGTTTGTGTATTTCCAAAGTGGTAATCAACATAGTATTGCAAAGTCTAACGCCAACGTTATTCCATTCTTGAATAATTAGGCGCCATTTTTTAGTTTTACTTTCCCATATAAACCCATACAAACTGAAGCTCATATAAATGTACGATACTAATAGCACGAGCAACATTACATAAAAAGCATACCACTGTGTACACCTTGGTGAAGAGGAGTATTTATGGAATTGGTTTCAGTCATGCAAGGACATGATTAGAACCCGGATAAGCACTCGTTTTGCTACTTGTGGCCCAAGTTTCAAGTGTCCAATAAGTTCTGTGCTTAAAATAAGTCATAGGTGGATACATTGAGGAAAACTGAAACCTTCACGTCGTCAAAAGCTGCGGAGTCGGTTATGTTAATTGCGCTGGGGAGTTATGATATGACAACGCACAAGCACGATCATTCGGCTCTGGGGCCCGAAAGAGGGGAGCGCCGTGTAGGCCTTCAGATGATGTTTGCATCATTGAAAAAGTGTTTGATTAAATACAAATAACAGTCGACAGGTGAAGCCTGTGGCTTTAGTAGCCGCGACCTATTCCATTTGAAGGATTATTTCCATTTGTTCAGCAAAGTTGCCCGAAACTGCAGCTATATATTTTTTATAAAAGGTACGGATACCAAAGTGAACTGTATGAGCTAAACCATGGGCTATGTATTGCACTTATACATAGTTATTTGGATTATGGGTTATGCAAAATAGAAACATCAGTAACAGAATCTTCGGTTGCTTTTAAAATTTAAAAAGTTAACAAAAGCAATTACGCTACAACTGGCTCAATGGGGACACGACCGTGATTGAGTAAGAGAAATTCACTACATAGGTACCAGATTATGTCACTCAATTATGTTGTGACGATAACAAGGTAAGGCATGTATGCATACATTACCTATGCTGTAGAACTCAACAGCGTCTCCTGTCGGAAACACAAGGAAGACGGCCAGTTCCAGCAGCAATACTCCGTGCACAATAGGAGAGAGTTCCATAGTTGCTATCTTGGGTAGACGTCAACTTGGTAAGTTCGTTCAATGTGTTCGTAGCGCTTGGGACGAATGGACCTTTTGTCAAAGCGACTGTGACTGTGTGGCACGGACAGTATTCATCTTCCACTATGCTTTGAGTCTCAAAAACATTGCCGCAAAAAATTGCGTACCTGAAAGTAATCCCACGAAGATCCGCTATGATTGGTGACGGTTACAACATGGCACTCACGTCGCCGTCGACTGCTGGGGGAAAAACTTTTCTCGCGTTTTGGCCCATGAGGTTTAGTATTTAATGTCTTGGAAATCACGATGGAGAGGATCTACATCATTTATAATTCAGAGTGCAATTTGGCCAGTAATGCGGAGCGGATGCCAGCGACGCCGACACTGTAGCAAGCATGAACGCCTCTGCAGCGCGCGGGGCCGTACGGTGTTATAGATGCGCGCGCTCTGCAGTCAAATTAGCTCCGGCACCCGGGGGATTTAAGCCGAGGTGTTTGGAAAGTCAAAGTGTTACGAGAGACTGTAAAATATCCCAGATTGTACGGTTGCTGTGGGGGTCATGAGGTCCCTATAACCATGGTGCTCCCAGATCATAGGCCTCATCATCCAAACGTCTCTGCTCCGCTTGGTAGAGATACCTAAAAAAAATAATAATAATAATATGACAGAAATGATTAAAGTAATGACACCGTTTCGCCTGACCTAGTCTGAAGATAATAGATGGTCCTTCTCCTGTGAAATCGCAAGGCAGTTCATTTTCGGTCATTATGTTCTAACTGCCAGGTACACAAGGGGATACATCCATGGAACAAACAGATTTACGCATCGCAGACACAGTTTGATCATTTGAATCAGGTCACGTTTCAAAAATAAGACTTCACTTTCACTACGTGAACCAGCTTCATATAAATTGCCAAGACTCAACCTTTTTAGAATTTTGGGAAGATTCTAAATGTTCCCCTTAAAATGTTCTTTAAGACTCTGCTAAGACAATTTATTTTGTTTATTATTTTGGTTATAATCTTCCACTTTTGTAAATATTTCAATCATTTAATGGTATGTCATGTAGAATTATCATAACATTTGTTGAAACGATTTTGTAGTTACAAATTTTTATCCTGCGCAATTTTTTTTTATTAGGTACATTTAAGGAAGCTATGTGGTTACACAGGTGAAAATTATTTCAAAAATAGATTTAAAACTCTACCCATTTAGGATTCCAAAAGCTTTACTGACACGTGGCTATCGAATGGTTTAATAACTATTTCAGCTGTTTAAATAAAAAAATCAAATAATAAAAAATCCTAATACTTCGATTACACTCAACATTGTAGAAACGTTCCACTCCAGCCTAAGAAAAACACAGAGGAACTAATAAACCAGAAAAACCCCTTCAAATCAAAACAAAACCAAAACCGGATAAACGAAATTTAATTGGTTTCTCCCCTGTCTTTCACTTTTGTGGACCGCGGTATGATACCCGGATCGGAGCCTTGCATGTGGATTGGGTTTTCAGTCCCTATCTGAATGCGTGGGTTTTTTCCTCTCGCGGTATTCCTCGCAGGTCTAAAACCAAATTCCTTCACTGTCTTTGTTACAAGAGTTGGTGGGATGCTATCGTTAGGATACTTTGCCGACTATATACATTCAGATTCAGATTCAGGTAAACATTATTATTATTATTATTATTATTGTTATTGGTTTATTCGCACCATATTGCAGCCCGGAGGCTAAATTGCACAGTGGTTACAGATACAAAGGTACAGTACACACAGCGGAGACTGTTTACATAAAATGTAATCACAGAAGAAATTAAGGGACCGTTAAAGTCGTTGTATGCATATCTGAATACCTGACGGACAATTTGATGGGGGGAAATCAATCTTCACGTGTTTGCGCCAATATCCAACGCTGTCCACTCTACGAAAAAAAGGTGTTAAGTCGTCTCACTGATTGCCAGCCGTTATCTCGACACGTTTCACTGATTTCGGAAATTGCTCCAGGCGCAATCAAAATGGCCGACACAATCTTAACCTTACAAAATGTTCATATCATTACCACTTTTTGTTTTAATTTTATTTGAGAATTAATGACATAAAACCAGTGAGGCGCCTTCAGACCACACTATTTGAAAATGAGTGCTGAGCTGTCACTTTCAACAATGTGCCTTTAAAGTAAAACTGTAGATTACTTTGAGGGTCAACTACACTGTTCTTTTGTATCTGCTTTCTAACTTGAGACAATGGTGTTACCGCAAACCTTACTAGATTGTATGTCCGCCATGCAAAGTTTCCAATCCTACTAAAGCACATGGTGTTACCGTAAACCTTTCTAGATTTTATTCTCCACCATGCAAAGTTTCAAACCCTTTTACATTTAGTCAGTAATTATTATAAAAAGAGCCAAGCTGTTTAACTTTTTTCTGTTCGGAATAAAAACTCTACTTTTCCAAATTCCTGTACACCGGAGTCTGAAATAAAACAAACAAGCGACGTCCAAAATGTTGCAATTTATTACAGACAAACATAGGGCATGATCGGACATTGATGAACCACAATCTCGATTTACAAAATACATTTATTATAGATAATCACAACGACCATCGTTTACCATGAACTATAGCAGGTTGACACAAATTCCGTCAGGAACACAGTTTCACTTTAAAATTCACACTCGAAAAAAACAACCCCAAAACAAGTAAAATTAGACCCGGAATCCCATAGGGGCCTTACCCATCGCTGGCTGACCCAGAAAGTGGCCAAAACATTTTAACTCGGATGCTGCGTCAGTTTGACCCTTTTCTGGGTAATTTTGACTCAGTTTCCAGATCAGCCTGACCCCAAAACGAGTTAGGCACCGTGGGATCCGGACTCCAGATTAAGCCTGGCCTGGAGAATGTTAGTGTGCAGTATTTATGGTTTTTGAACAACAACAAGATGATTGATTTTAATTTGAAAGCTCAGTGAGCCATTCGTATAACACTACAAATTCTTTAAAAAAACCACAATTATATCTCTAAATATAATATTAAGCTGGACGAAATAGCATTGTTGAAGTCCCTACAGAGTAGGCTACTGTTGCTTATTTTGATACAGACGAAAGCTCACTATAAACGTGCACCGGAATCCCTGGCAGTAACTGAATCGTTGTTCTTTTTCTGTCCAGTCACTCAAACAGGACCACCGAATTGGAGGACATTTTCGCAGGCGGGTTGTTCAAATGAGGTGATTAATAAAAGCTATTGCAAGTGGAAATTATTCAAATCTTGTATGATCCATCATTATTGACATATACCCTGACTGCTCTAATTACAGCAGTCGGGGTATATAATCTGCCCTGATCAGGGTATTAACCTATCTGCCCTGGTTAATCATAATCCATGCCCGATACGTTGCAGAGGGTGCCCCCCCCCCATAAAAAACATATTAAAATTTTCCTTTTTTTTAAACACTCTTTTCCTCTTGTACAGAATTACTCACCCCTGAAATCTTCTTAAGAATCCCTGAGATTCCCTGAACACAATGAAGAAACAGTATGGGGGCGGGGTACCACCCTGCCCGAAATCGAGCACCAAATAACTGATCGTTTATCTAAAAGTGTAAAACACTGCAATTGTAATCGTACATTCACAAAGACACCAGCTTAGCTTCATCGGTTAGTACACGCTGCATGTTACCAACAATCTGGAAAATTGCTACATTCTCTGAAATGGCTTACCCACTTCCCAAATTGCTACGTTACAAAAGTTTCATAACTTTGCTGCCAGACTTAATAGGAGGACACACATAGCCACATAACACCAGTTCTGCGCCAACTTCATTGACTACCTACATTATAAGATTATAGTTTCAATATACAAATCTTTATTAAGCCTATCACGAAGTCTTTATTCTCATCTTGATTGATTTGTTTAACTTATATTACTTTAACACATTACATATCATGGTAATTTTTTTCTTTCTTTCTAACCAATATTGATATAATATATTTAGTCACATTTTGAAGAAACAGAATTGCACAGACGTAACACTTATATGGCTGGGACAGACTTGGTTCCGGAAGTTCGAATACGCGGAGACTTGCACTGTCAATCTATCCTTATTATATCCCAAAGGGGGGAATTGAAAACTCACATACAGTAAATACATTGAGACATTACAAACACAGAACGCCTGCTTCACTAGGACAGGTAGGTGATGGAGTCGTGTCTTCGATGGTACGAGATCAGGAATTGGCACACAGTCAGGGCATGTCATGAGTCCAGGACCATCGCAAATTTGTGTTTTCCATTCAAAAAATGTAGGTAGAACAACAAGCAATGGCAACTATCTTGAAACACCTGCGATGGCCCAATTTCCAACTATCTTTCTTATGACTTACTCTGACTGTTTGTATAATTCAAAGGCCCAATTCCCCCAAAGTATTTCACATACCTGCCCCCACCCCAACGTAAAAATAAACCATAATAGACTCTGGGTTAGATATTGTATTGCATAGAAGAAAGCGCGAGGTGACCGTTAACTTGCCAACAGTATACCTAACGCAAGATTTAACATCTTTTGTCAAATTGAGATTGCGGTGAAAGATTGCGGCAACTTAAAAGTGGTCTCGACAAAGAGAGAAACTTATCAGAACATACAACCGAGTCGGATAACATCAAATGCCCCCAAACTTCTGATCATGTTTGTTGTTCTCCATTATTTAGAAATTCATATGAAGCACCTTTGGGAAAAACGCTGTAAGTTCTACCTTTATTAAAAAAAAAAAATTAAAAAAAAAGAGAGCTAAATTGGTGATTTGATCGGGGAAAGAGAGACAGGGAACGAGACCCCAAGCCAGCGTTTTACAAAGATGACTATCGTCACAACCTGGGGCATTCCCGGGCAGACATCCATTGACATAATTGACAATGTATCAACGCTTTCTTCATCAAAGAAGGGACAAACAGGTGTCTTCGAGAAAAATAGTTCAATACTCGCATCAGATAGAGGAAGCTACGGGCGATCGTGGTTATAGAAAGTGCACAGAAATCGATACGCATAATAAGTGCATCGGTATTATACAAACTGACTTCTATTTCACATCTAGTTTGGGACAGGCAGCTCATTTTGTGTACACCTTATTTTGCAGTTACGTTCAATTTGATGTTGTTCCAATTCAAGATCATGTAAGTAAATGTGAGTCTGGAATAGGGAAAAATATTTCTTTGTTAGAATCAGCAACGTCCATTCAAATAATACGTCAGAAACGCGAGCAAGGTAATTGCGACGATAGTATCGAAAGTTTTGTTATAGCGCCATGGTTTGCAAAACAAAAACAAAAATTAAAGTAACGCGGTTTCTAATTTTACATAGATTTGTTTATTACATTTTATTTCTGTGTTAAAGTTACACAAATAGTAAAGCAATTAAAATGTACACATTTCAACCGAGGGCTTTATAACCAGCAACTTATCAAAGTTGTTCAATAATAAATTTGCAGCACAGGCCTTCCAATACCTTCTCGGAAATAAAGAAAAAATACAAGTAAGAAATTCGAGGTAGAATTGAAGTCGTAAAACAATAACACATTAATAAACCACAAGAAAAGGTTTAACACTTTTTCCTGTCTCTATTTGCAGTACGGACGGACAAACCTATGGCTAAAGGATGACCCATTTGAAACTGGAATCAGACTGATCAATGGTTCTGCTGGTTTAATGGAAGCAATAGTTGTGGTCAGATCAGTTTGGGGAATAAAAGAGTAAGGCAAATAATAAATACATCATTATATTTTAATGACTATCTTTCCAACTTCTGCAATTGCGCAATAAAACAATTCATTCTGTTGCCTCCACACTTAATATAGTGGTGTTGACATCGATAGCGACATGTCAAAGGCAACATTATTTATTTATTTATTTATTTTTCATTTATGTACAATTTTGTGTGTATAGGTTGATTATGTATTACACTTTTGGGTTTGAATTGTTACACTTTGATTTATAGCTTGTCCGCTCACAATATGTATAATTTAAATGTGTTTCCCCTCTTTTGTTTTCTTTTCGACAAAACTTCGCACTTACTGATGTCCCATTTATCACAGCGAAGTCGTTTCCAGTTTTACCCAGATCACCGAACACCTCGTTTTTTGAACTCACACTTGTTTTTTGTTTTCTCGAAGCGTTGCACTCTTTAAGTAAAGTCTTACATCAACTTCCTTCAAAGTGGAATTGCATTGCCAAAACAATTCGATTGCACCTAGTGGCGTTTTGACCTTGTGCACGGGGCGTTTTTTACATGCAACTTTAAGGTAACAAACTGCACTGCATGCAAAAGACACTTCGGTAGCACACGATACATTGGTTTTACAACAGTCTCTTATACATTTGAATGGCCCTAGTTGACTTTTTAACAGAGACAGCAAACATTTTCTCACTGCTGTTTCAAAGTTAACTCACTTGATCACCTGATGCATTTTTGTTTTCGAAGTGTAATAAGTACCATTAGAAATCGTCCAGATAAAGCTTAACGTTAAGATGTATTCATAACCTCGGCAATTAGGTCATCGACCCCTCCGCTGGTAACCGTTAAGTAATAACCCCAGTATACAATGTTTAATACGAGGAACACAAATGGGAACGCTTTCCGTGACCTCTGGTCGACCATTCCGGGGTCGATACCGACCTGACCGAAGGTAGCACAGCTTGGACCGCACATCTCCTCGCATTTACTTATGTCCTTCGGCGGCTGGCGTCTCATGGGTTTTGCCTGGGGTGAGCCTCGTTCTGCGGCGCGGATGTACGAGGATCGTCGAGCACCGCTTCGATTCATCATTTCCGAGTGGGAATAGTTGGCCGATTTTACCGCATTCTCATTGACAAAAGTTATCTCCTAGAATAAAATGAAGTCAAAATTATTAATGAAAGCGTTCAAATGTTTTCTCATGAAATCCGAACAGTAAAAAAAAATAATAATAATTACTGTCGTTATCTCGCGTCTTTCAGCCATGTACAAACCACGCATGTGACATGTGCTTTGGGCGTTGTCCGTGGCATATGCGAAAGTTGTGTATTTTTCGTTTTGAAACTGCATCATCTGTCAAAGTTCATTCCGAGAGAGAAAATAATGGATTGACTACAACGGTACTTGAACCTGCGACCTCAGGATGAACGAGCTGGCGCGCTACCAACTGAGTTTTCCCAGCCATGTTGGCAGTCTCCCTATACCGCCAATGCCGTTGCCCGGGGTGCCAGTCAGAAGCCATTCAACCTGTAACTGCCGTGTAGCCAGGGATCACACCCAAGATTTATGATACAACATAAGACGCGACAGCGCATGGATCACCTTAAGGGGATGCGAGTAATGAACCGCAAGGGAGACTGACTGAGTAAATTTTTAAATAATTTTGGGTTGATCAAAGACAACAAATCTGTCAGCGAAAATCGGGCTGCAACTTCAATAACGAGGGAAAAAAAACATCAACTTACAATTTCGTTGTGCTTCTTGTCTACGCTGTAGACGCTACAAGGCGACCCAGTGCTCTTCGATACTGGTGACTGGTTCCCGTTCTCTCTGGATTCTTTTAGCCTTTTCCTCGCCTCCTTAAACCGTGGCTTCTCGTAGTAACTCACCATAGCAAACTCCAGCAGAGCAGCGAAGACGAAGAAATAGCACATCTCGAGGAAGATATCAATCGACTGATCAATAGAACAAAACAATTTCAATAATCTTGAACTTGTAAATAAATACTTGTTGATCAGACACTTAATCCCGAAACATTGGCGTAATCAGACTTTTTCTCGGGGGGGGGGGAGCATGGGCAAAATCATATTTTGGAGGGGCTATTTCAACTTTGGAATGTTTCATTGTGTACATTTGTTCGACCTCATGGGGGGAGGGGTCATGGCTCTTAGTAAAAAGAGGGACTCCTACCCCCTTCCCCGGTTACGCCTTAAGCAATATGAAAGTGTCATCATTACGTAGAACGCATTTATTGATATACTGCAACAAAATTGTGGGTTTTTTTTATTGCAACTTCTCTCCTTTCTCCTCCAATCTTCTTAAAGAAAAGTAACCATAAGCTTTATCAGATGGTATTATTCTCTGAGCTGATGCCTTGAAATATGATGCTCATACGAGTTGTGATCTATGTTGTTACTAACGTTCGTTTATTGTTTCATAAAATACCTGAGCATCAGGGGCACTATCCAGGGGCAACATTGGTAAATGTCTAAGATCAGTATCTCCACTTATGTGACCCAACATATACATGAAACAGCAAACCTACGCATCAATCGGTCACAAGAGTCAAGAGGAAATACAGTGCCTTTGTAATATATTTCGGTAAAGATTCCACACCTTTTGGAAAAAAATGAAAACTTAAACCCTTAGTACATGTTGTTTTTTGTCATAATAAACAATAATTTGGGTAGCTAATCATCTTAACTAACAGCTGAGAAGTTGAATTGAAGGACGTGGCTACATGCATGTAGGGCGCCTTTGGGTGCCAGCTACATCGACCCATGAAGACCACGGAACGCAGCCAGATATCGAAAGTGTTTGATTTATCCCAAAGGAAGGAAAACCATAGGGCCTGGAGAAAAATCCTCGCGGCTTCAGGAGAGAACCAACGCACACATCTACTCACATATGGCCCTTGCCGGGAATCGAACCAGGGTCACAACGGTGAGAGGCCAGCGCTTTACCCACTAGAGTCACCCATGAGCCTAGATATGCATTTGTATTGTAAAATAAAATGGTTGTATTGTTGCTTGGTGCTTCGCTTTGTTTTGGTTACATTTTTTTGTAAAATCTCTGCACAAAAGCCTGTCTGATCCTCTTGTGGTGCGGGCGGTCTAGAGAATTGAGATCGGGGTCTGGTGGCTGAGCTTTCACAAAGTGGATTCGATTCTCGATCCCAGCACGTGTGACCTTGATCAAACATCCAACTATAACTGTTCCTTGGCGTGTACATCCCGACTTATGGTCTCTACCAAGTAATGGTGTAGGAGGAAATGGACATCCATTTCTCTCCTAAAAGAGGAAACAATTTGTGACAAATGTTTACCTTAACATATGAGAGCTTCGGGAGAGACGAGCCGGCGTTACCCATGAGGGTAGTCATGGTGAGTACGGTGGTGATCCCCAGGGCGGTACGGGCCGGAGTCGAGGAGCGCGGAATCCAGAACGACACCCAGGAGACAATGACGATGAGAGTGGACGGCATGTACGTCTGAATCAGATAGTAGGAGATCTCACGACCGAGGTAGAAATCTGCAATCAGCTGGGAGTAGTTACCGACTGCGGAGGAGAGTGTAAAAGAAAGAGCAAGTTGAAATCTGTGCCCGATGTCGTAATGCTTTGCAAATTTCTTTACTAAGCAAAAAATGAGGTGGGAACCAGTGGCAACAAGGTAAAAATTTACGCACATTTGGCTGGTAACCTATTTCAGCTAAGCAAGATTTGATTTTTGTGCTTGCTTTACGAAATTAGGCCCTTTTTAAAATGTGACTTATACTACAGGCATAATGTTTTTGTTTTTTTTAAACAAAGGACAAATTTAATGAAACATGCAAACAGATTTTTCTGCTGAAGCAGCGTTAGTAAGCTTGAATTCTAGTCTAGACCCCCACTTTAAACGTAAGCACAACTCTCGCTGATCATCCTCTTAATTGAACGCGATGTTTCAAGGTATGATTTAACGATTATGATTATTTATTTATTTATTTGTTTATTTTTATTGTTTCTTTTTTCACTTTTTCCTGACTATTTGAAGAATGACCTCTTTTACCAAAATCAATTTATAAAAGAAAACTTATTGCAACGAAATACCCACGCAAAGGGAGTATCACATTTATTTTGAAGTCACTGTTTTATAAATTGAATCCCTTTAAATAATTTCCCGTCTCATTATGCTGCAATCAATCGCTAGATGTGTAATATTGATATGATTTTCAGACCGAAGAGACCGTCTTTGGGGTGTCAGTTCGGGGACGGTCTGACCCGGCATGTCTGATGCTCTGGGGCTCTAGACGCCCAACTGAACGTGCGGTGCTTCTAAATTGTTTCCATTGCCACCCTAGAGGCGTAACCCTTTCTTTACTATGCAGAGCTCATTTCAAATTAAAAGAATAACATTAGTTGTAGAAACGATTAGCAGATCAGCTTGCATTCACTTTGATTGAAAATTCCCTAATTGGGGAAACATTCCCTCATTAGGAAACATTCTCTCATTGGAATGACATTCCCTAATTAGGAAAACATTCCCGAATTGGGAAAACACTCCGTACTGGGAAGAGGTTGGTTCCACTCCTTTATTTTCTTAGAGTCAAAGTATAAAGTGACCTAATCTGACACATTGGTCTCTTTTGAGATCTGCTAACAACAGCGAGTGGAGGAAAGCTGATATCTTCCAGGGAACGGTTGAGGGAGGAAAAACGCTGTGGAAGAACTTAAATGGAGGACAACATCAGTGAATGGACGAGACGGAAATTTGCAGAGATACGAGCCCTTGCCCGTAACCATCATGCCAGTAGATGACCGGAGCTCCATCCGATGACCCGGAAATCCTCACAGGGGATTAGACCAGACTAGACAACCTAAACAGACCCCGACGATTCTCTGGTCAATGTTTCTTCTAGCAATTTCCACCCACTCATAAGTTACCGAGTAAATTATTTTCATCTTCCATTTCACCTAAGAGAACGGACCTAATAACTGTTAAATTGTGAGGCTATCCATTACAACTGTAGGTTTCTAGACTAATTTAAACCCAAACCTCATTCCATTTAACACCGGCTTATTGCGTTTCGTTTTAAAATGAATACTCCGTTGCATCAGCAATCAGCAGTCAACATAATTTCAAAAGTTTTGCAATCACTGGTCAAATTAGGTTGGCAAAGATTGTTCAATTTCATGAAAGCCTGTAGCAAGACACTGGTCAACCATTCAATTTCATCAGTATTACTTAAATTTATAGTGAACAAAAAAACTTAATAGTGGTGAAAACATATATTGAATGACTTAAGGTCTAAATAAAACAATAACTAAAACAAATGCTCACGAAAACGAAATTGAGTGCAAAAAAGCTAAAAAAGAAAACCCATTGATTGACTTTTTAGGGTCAAGTGGCTAAATTTGAATGTGTGCTAATGGACATTGAGTTTGCTGTAATTGCTTTTACAATAAACTGAAAAGGTTGCAAAAGATTGTGAAAAAAGCGTGAAAATGCTATCGTTTAATTTGTGTTATAATGTTTGACCAACAATCATTGGCACGGCATTTCACTCGCAACGTTCTTGAATGTCACATCATTAACGACGCCCCTTTTTAAGAATACAGTGTTTGGAAATGAACAACTTATTCGTAAGATCACCAAAACTCCAGTGCGGAAAAATCGCTGTACCCAAACACTCATCTAAATTTCTGCTTCACATTTGTTGACATCAAATCAGTGGCATTGAAACACGTTTACAGCGGTTTTTTTAATCCTGATATAACGACACTTACCGTAGTATACTGCTAGATTGATGCGGTGGCTGTTGCCCAGGAATTGGAACTGCGGAAGGGTCACAGCAGGATCAACGTAGATCGGCGATACTGGCATCCAATGGTAGTGAACATTCTCGTCGCTGTAAGCGTCTGTAATGTACATATTAATTTCGTGATACTAAGATGAAAACAATTATTTTTATATTGTATTGTTTTCTTTTCCAAACAACGTGGTTCAGAAAAATGACAGTGGAAATTGCAAAAACGTGTTAGCATGTGCTTAGAGCGGCCCTCAATGCAGGACTTTGAAAATGGGTTTGTGAAAAGGGTGTGGGGAAGTTTTTAAAATGTCAACTAATACAACAAATACACCAGTGTTTGTGATTCGTTTATTTGTAACAAGAGATTTGTACTTACAGCTTTCCATTGTGAGAGAACAGCGTTGTTGATCAAAAGGAAAGTACGCAAGGTTCATGGCACAACTTGCCGTAACAGTCAACCTGTAAAAGATGAATAAGTAACTGCTGTAATTAAATATCATGTAGCAAACCACAATGTAAAACTGACTGGGTTAAATTTAAAAAAATATTATTTTGTGTTTCGACAAAGAAAAAATTACTTGGAGTGGGACTTGAACCAACGACCTCCGGATTAACGTGCTGGCGTTCTACCAACTGATCTATCCTGCCCTATGTTTGTGGTGTCCCTATTAGTCAATATCTTTGTTCGGGGTGCCAGTCAGAAGCCATACAACCGTAAGCTCCCGTGTAGCCAGGGATCAGACCTAAGTTGACGATACAACCAGGAAAGTGACAGCCAGGGCATCACCTTAAGGGGATGCGACTTTTAAATATTAATGTTTAATTAAACAAATAATTCAACATTTGCGGTAAGATGACAGTAATCAACGACAACCCATCGACTGAGTGGAGGTAACCGATGTTGCTGAGAAGAAGCGCGTAAATTCTTTTACTAGGAGATTTGGGAAGTGAACTTAAGTTTTTCTTGAATCGCATAATGTTCTCAACAAAAGATGTAGAGGTCTGACGAGATTGGGGTGTTGTCTTTTGAACAGTAAATGACTGGGCTATGTATCTGTTGCTGTATGGTGCTGTGACTTGACTTGACGTTCCTTACAGATTCTAGGTCCGATTAGTGACGGATTTGTCCCGATAACTTAGGCTTAGACTAACATTTGAATAGCATTTTCCCCCTAGATTTCAGAAAGTTATAAGCTTTCACTTAATGTATCACACAAAACAAATCTGCGAACGGTAGGTGGTATGTCGCACGGGCGATGTTTATGTTTTGTTTGGTCATTTTATAGAATTTTTGTCTGAACAAACTTTGACAGATGTTGACAGTTGTTTCAAATCGAAACATTCAGGAGCTTTAGCACATGACTCTAACAATGCACACATATGTGGGTATAAACGTGCACAATTGAGATAGTGTCAGAACCCTGACAATAATTAATTTTTAGTTGTTCATTAACTAACACTTATTATTGGAGTTTTGTTGTTGTTGTTGTTGTTGTTTTGTTGCTGTTGTTTTTTCGTTTGTTGTGTAATACCTTAAATGAAAGGTCGTGACTTCCTCGATTCAATACAACACATCTTTTGAATATTCAAACATAAATTTTTTGATCAAATCGGCAAAAACGGACCTTACATCTTTAGTAAAAAGCCAAACTAATTATTATCTGTACGCCCATCAGCCATGTACAATTGATTTTTAACACACAGATTCCAAGCACCCAATGAAGACACAAGGGGGGGGGGTGGGTAACTACCAAGCCCCATAGAGCACCACACCCCTTAAAAAGTATCCAACATTACCTGGTGCTGTACAATATATCTCCATTCTGCCTGATTCTGATCAGCGTGTTCTTATAGATGACGTCGTGGAACCGCGCCGATTTCTCGTTGACAAAATACGTGTCTGGTACCCAGAGTTTATCCACCATCTCGGAGTTCAGCGAGAGCTCGTTGACGATGTCGCCCGGAAATTTCAGTCTCTCGTCGGTCCACAGTTGACGGAAGTACAAGTCCATGGTGTATTGCTGAGCAAGGCAGAGACCAAAATGTTTAGCTTTTCCCATGAAATATGCTAGTTACACTCACGCATGCGCACATATATTATTGGTTGGCCATAAAGTTGTGCACAAGGCAGACGCAAAAAACGCGTATGCGTCACGCCACCATCAGCCCCTTACAAAATGGGCCCGATGCTCCCCATTCTGCCTCTTAAAAGTGTTATTGCGCACGCGCGTTGTGCATTTTGAAAACTTCATTGGAAGGGTCGATTGCCTGCTAAACGTGGTTTTCGAAAGTTTCTTTATTTATTGATGTTTTATATTCAAAAAATGGGATAATAAGTCAAACTTACAACAAGTGCCGTGTATTGATAAGGGGAAATTATCGGTTCTGTTATTTAATTATATGCTGTATGTTAATAAACATTTATTAGATGTTTTTCACATATGTTTTTCCGTTTAAGTATCAAACTACATTATGTACTTTGAAGTGGGTTGAATGAACCCTGGCGTAATCTTGCACACCCCACTTAATTACGGCAGAACACCAGTTTTGACCCAATTTCATAAACCTGCTTAACTACAAAAAGTAGCTCAGCACAACGAAAATAAGCTTTCCAGAATAAGGTCACCAGCTAAAATACTATGTCACGTTTGAAATACGAAACTGGTATCCTGCTTATTTTTTTGCTTAGGGTAAACGCTTTATCTTACCATCTGGGCTTCCGACACGGGTCCCAAACTGTAGACGTACATGCTGATATTGACCGGAAGAGGGTCACCTAAAACAATGATTGACAACAATTACTTGAATTACTAAATGACTGAATAACTTATGTTCGAAAGGTGATGATCTCAAATGTAACTATAAAAAAAAGGGTTTTATCAAAGAAAAATTGACTGGAGCAGTACTTGAACCAATGACCTCCAGATTAACGTACCGGCACTCTACCAACTGAGCTATCCAGCTGAGCTATCCAGCTATCCAGCCCTACGCAGTTCAATACTTGCTATATAAAAACAAATGACATGGAAGGTTGGACCTGTCGATATAAGAAGACCGCCGACAGAGGGCCAGATAACTCAGTTCTTCGTAGAGCACTGACACGTAAATCTGGAGGTCGCATGACCAAATTCATGAAGTTGATACCATTTTCCATGGCTGCCTATTGAGAAGGTTGCGACATTGAGGGACCTAGTTCTTTGGTCACGTGGTTGCCAGACACCATTTTCAGTCCAAATGCAGCACAGCTCACAGGGCAGACTAGTCTGGCACCCTCTGCTTGCACATACGCTTAAAAAAAATTTGTATACACAAATTGGCTTCGTATCCCAAGTTGTCGCAATTCTCTCGAAATACGGCTCTGCATTTTTCAAATTATTAGAATAAATACTTCCGTTTGAAATATCACGAGGACATTATTCTCTCAAGGAGGGAAGTTGCCATTCCAACTTCTCAAATGACAAAAATATAAAGTTATTTCTAAACTGTTTATTGGGCAATGAATACTTTTTTTTCTCAACATAATTCTTATGTTTTGATTCACGAGTAGCCATCGGTTTTCATAAGGATTAGCGCAGGTCGATTGAAACCAATAATTAAAGTTACAATTTTGAGTTTGCCTTTTTGAAAGATTCGAGAAAGCTCTATAAAGCATTCATTGAAAGCATTGAACGAAAAAAAAACCTACCATGATAAGTGGTAGTTATTAAAAATTGAAACTGAATTATTTTCAGGATCCCAACATTCATTTTTCCGCGTTCATCAGCCTTTGTATTAATTTTTTGTACATTTTCCGCCGCATACAGTTTTTCTACATTTCGAAACAGCATCGTGTGTCAAAAGTTGTTTGGAGAAAAAACATAATCTAAAAAAAGAATTATTTCAGCAAAATTCGAGAAATGCAATATTTTTGGCATTGCCATTAGAAAGTTGTCAAGCATGATTCTCTCTGTCTGAATATGTATGTCTTCCTTTACATACAGTTATCTACCGATTCTGGTAGGATGATCAATATATTTGAACAGAAGGTACACATGAAAAAAAAAGTCCCTTTCCTGGACATGCCCAGCTATTGTTCTTTCCTCTGTACATTTGCGTTTTCAGGTTCGATCCGAGAGATTAGTGTTCGAATCAATAAGAGCCGTGTCCAAGGGTTGAAGGTAGCATTCCTATCGTGAAGTTTACAAGAGGGCAAACACTTAGCATTGTCAATCAAAATGTAACATAGTTCACATGGATGAGAATCAATGATAGGTGGAAAGTTGGTACTAATTGGTGCCTTAAGAAAGATCCAGTGTCGTAACTAAGGGAGGGGGGGGGGGTATGGGGTTGCACTTGCCTCCCTCAATTGATGTCTGTGCCCCCCCCCCCCGCAGTTCTCCACATTTGAAAACCTGGCTCATTGCGATTGAAAACCGCAGTGTAAAATGTTATAGCTTGAATGTTGATAATTGCAATGTTTTTAACAAACATTTGCCCATTAACACATACAACACGGATTTGCTTTTACACCCAGTCCAGATTATCTTATACACAATTGTAACAGCATAAAAAAAGTGCACTGAAAGGGGACTTGTTTAGAAATCAGCAAACGGAAACGTGGCCAGATTAACGGCGTTGGAATTATTCCCGGAAGCCATGCGTACGGGACTCTTGGGTTCAGTTTAGTTTGGCTTCGTTTAGTTATTCATATAGTATCAAAATCGAAGGCAATGTTAACGGTAAGCTAAAAGATAATTATTTGATAAGGCTCAAATACAGAATAAGAATGGACAATTTACGAAACTGTGCAGGACCCATAAAGAAGCAAAGCTTGTACGGAGATTGGACCCTGGGCATGATGTGTGCATTGAGCCTAGAAGGATTTTGTTGTATAATTATGTGCTAAACACTCGTTAGTAAAAAGACAATCAGTTTGTAATAATTTATGGGTAAAAAGTTGTTCCTCCTTTTGGCTTCCTCTGTACATTTTCCCCCTTTTGTGCTGTGCCCAGCCCCCCCCCCCCGCTTTTTTGCCAGAATTTGGGAGGGCAGTTGTCCCCCTGTCGATTTGGGTCTTACATTTTTGCCTGAAATCCTTTTTTTTGGGGGGGGGGCCTGAAATCTCCAAGAAAGTGTCTTATTTGAAACGAGTTGCATTTCGCGAATGATGAAAATGTTTGTTCAACATGAATACAAAATACCACAACGTTTGTGACACTCCGTGCTAAAACCGGGACCCGATGCCCCTGTAAATATCACCTATGATCGGGCCTTGAATTATTTCTCAATATGTAGAAAATGTTAAGACATTACATCACAATCATTGCTTATCATTTTGGTTGAATTCACTTTTTAGGGCAATCTCGTTACGATCAAGAACTAATTGATTTTAGCAGGGGGGGGGCACACTTCCAGCCAACAGCCCTGCTTTCCGGAGATCGTTAGCATCCAATGGAATTAAAACTGCGCTGTTCAATTCCATCATATAGCTCATAAAAACAAAATATGAATAGAAGAAATGTTTATATCCGAGATCATTAATTCTTTACAATTTACATATTCAAATTGTTCTTGTTAATTGCGGGGAAGCCTTTCAGAGAACCACTGTTTCTCAAAGGAGTCCAGCAATTACAAGCATTCATTGATATAGAAATAGAAACATTTGCGAGACAATCTTACAATAACAAAAATTACAAATATATTACAGAGAATAAGGATGAAAAATAGCTTGCTAATCTTGACAAAAGTATACTAGTCCATGCCAAAATAAACACAGACCTTTTCACGAGCGAATCAATCGGCCTCACCACAGCACAATGGTACATCATTCCAATTAATTTAATTTGTAACTGCGTTCCCCTTCTTGTTCATAACGATTGTTCTTGACCTCTTAACGAGACAAATTGCCTCTCTATAGTGCACATAAAGGGCTGTGTACTAAAATTGTGACATGTGTTGTCGAGTTCTTCGAGTTGTTCATTTGATATCTACTTAAAATATCTCTTTTTGCTTTTGTTGCATGTTTGGTATTGTTATTTTTTTTAAACTATGTGTATGACTTGGTGACTCAGAATTGTCTTACCTCTTTCAAAGTGTTTTCTTTAATTATGCAGGATTGGTAGAGCTGAGGATGTTTAAAGGGATAGTGGCAGACAGAGATATCAAATCTGTGATCATTTATGGCGTAATCAGTTGTGTGGCTCAGGAGAAAAAAAAACTACATGCATAATTTTAAGAATGTAAATACATGCTCTTAAATTTTGTTTTAACAAGCGAAATCAGCTGTTACGGTTATTATTATTATTTTTTTAAGGATTTCAGATGCAGTTTTCCCAATTACGACTTCATTTCAGAGGGAAATATTTCACACACAAACATATGTTCTTGTATGAAATTTGTAATCGGTGCGCTTTCAGACTAAAATTTAACAATGATGTTGTTTGTCCTCACCAAAAAATTTGGTATAAAACCTTTCACGTAAACTTCGCTGTTTTTCTACCAAATTGTTGACAAAAACAAATCACTGGTTTTTCACAGATTGGGTTTCTGAGGAAGAACGTGATGTTGTATTCTGGTTTATACGAAATAAAAAATTCTCTCATGAAATTGTTAGGACGGTTTGTATACGTTTTTAAAACGAATTTTGAAATCGGAAAAAAAAAAAAATACAAATAATAAATCGGGTCTTCTCGCTCACCAAGTATTTCTGACGGAACTATTTCTCTCGACCACTTGATTCTGGTTTAAGTTTATAAATATTAATGACAAAACAAAAAATGCACTCTTCCATTTATAACATTTTCATGTTCAATCATGACTCATATCCACCGAAAACGCTTATTGTTTTAGGTGAATGTTAACATGTTTGTCTATATTATTTAAAAATGGAATATCTTACCTCCATAATTTGGACGTATCCTCTTGTCGTAACCTTCTAAGAGTGAGCTTAGAATGATGGAAACATTGTCAGCTTTGGATCTTCCCCGGGGCTCAATATCACTAGTAAATATCAAACGAAGACAAACAAAATCACTCATGAAATAGTTGTGCAAAATACCGCCAGTCATAAACCGGAAATGATGCACGATCATTCGGAATGATCTTAAAAGGAATGATCTACTCTTAGAACCGTGGTCGTTGCTTTCGGGGTTCAATGCCGTAGAGCTGCTCAAGCAGAAAATATTGCTTTAAGCTTTTCTGCTGAGCAAAAAATAAGAAGGATATCAGTCACAGATTACACATGTAAAATGTTGTTTTGGCTGGTAACGTTATTCTGGTAAGCGTATTGTTGTTGTGCTAAGCTACTTTCTGTGCTTAAGCTGTTCTATGCAATTGGACACAGACCAAAGATTTACTGTGTTTAGGCCTGCAAATATTTTTGAATAGAAGCGAGTGTCAACATTGTAGAATAATAAGCTGGTATAGATTCAATAATTGCATGCCCAGGCAAAATTCCTAACAGGATGAAATTTGCAACAAGTCTGAAAATCGATAATGTCTAAGCTCCGTGAATATGAAAAATGAACAACACAGTAAAACGAATTCCAATTTGTAAACACTAAGCCTGAATAGACTCACAAGTCTGTCGTCGAGTCTAAAAATGTAACTCCATTTGAGATGTTTACCACATAATTCTTTTAAAACTCATGTATGTAGATTACATACTCTTTGAATTTTTCTTTTGTAACAATTGCTTTTAGTATATATATAATTGTTTCATTGTTTTATGTTTTGTGTTGCGCATAGAGGCTCCTGCATTATGCGCCATGTAAATGTCTCGTATTGCTATTTATTAGTACTTAGTTAGCCTGCCTTGGTACGTAGGGTACATTAGTTGACGTGGCTTCACCGGGTATCACTAGCTATAGTACTAGAAACTATGGATACTTCATGATGGACAAGCAAACTTTAAATATTACCAGATCGTATACGCTTTAAGAACTCCCGGGTCAGAATTGCCGCAGTCCAATTCTCAGGAGTCTAGACTAATCTCTGGGCCATGCTGACCTGCAATGTTCTTTTTTTTTAAATAAGATTTTGGACTTGGACTATGCGTCAGTTTGACAGTTTCGGATCAGTCTGCGCATATTTCGGGTCAGTATAACCCAGAAATGGGTCAGTGTAACCCAGAAATGGGTAAGGCTTCTTCGGACCTACCTAGACTCCGGGTCAATTCTGCAAGGAAGTTGTTTTAGTGTTTACGACTTCCCAGTGGGAATGGCTAGCGTGGATCTTATATTAATTTTGTTTTTCATTCTAGACGGTTTCCTAGCAAGTAAGGTATACATGCAGACTTTATTAAGGAAAATCTCATTTATAATTATCGCTAAAAAATTCGCACCATGGCCCAAGTTCAACGAGCTGCTTTAGCACCAAAAAAAATATCTCGGCACATTATTTTTACCAGAATAAGGTTACCAGCCAAAGAAACATGTCACGTGTACCAGCTGTGGCTGGTATCCTGCCCTGTTTTGCTTAGCATATACTTCTAAAAGCAACATTGTTGCTTAAGCAACTCTATGAACTTCCAAGATCGAACAAATTGTAGCCTTACGACTTGCACGTGGAAATGGCTTCCACAGAAACGTACGTCACTTTGCTGTTCGTATTTTTGTGTGTGCGTTTTAATAGCAAGATTGGTATAGATTATTTGGTAATATTGAAATTTAAACTTTACCTTAATTCAGCACAAACCTCTACGGCCCAATACGGCACCAGAAAGCACAAGCAGACGATCCCAGCCAAATAGTAGGAAAAACGCGCCATTCTGCAACCGTGTTTTTCAATTCCTTCGTCATGAAGTAGACCGAACGACCATCTTAAGCGCAAGTACGGGGGCTTTCACCAAAGCAAGGTTTTATGTATTAGTGCGAGTCAAACTAAATCGATAATGGACTGGGCCCTAATACCTACTTCACATCTTTGTTATATAACGTGGAAATGTTAGAGGGGGAAAAAAATATCGATCGATTTCAGGAAGTTCTTCTTATATAGCAAACTCGCGTCAGGTGAACTAATGAGATTTTGTCAGTGCAATATTGTACGTAAACGTTCGGGGGGTTTTGTGCTGCGCTCATTTCGTTACTATCACGCGTGGTCGGCGGCTATAATCTGATGTTATTAAAAAGTATCTGATTGAAAAACGAGTGTAGGTCAGTCATAGAGGCAGAGATTTCCCCCCAAATAAATTGTTGGGGAAATCATTGTTTTGTTTAGTAGATATTGTACACCAAGTCACGTATGTCATTGTGTGACCGAGTAATTCCGTTCATGATATGTGTTCTTTCAATTATTTTGTTTTATGAGGGTCGCCCATCAAAAGGCATCCCCGGCGGGAACTGCAAGCAAAAAAAAAAAAAAAAAAAATGTTTAAAAAAAAATATATAAAAAGGGATGGGTAACAGGAATGCCACAAAGATAGGATCTCAAAGCAGATGACCTAGATATTTAAACTATGTCGCGTGGATACAACACTCGTAAAAATCTCGTTTGGAAGGATGGCTCTGACAAGAGCCGTTCGGTGTGTCCTCGACGTTTCGACCAGTGTGTTCTGCTGGTCTGCAGATAAATATCTGTTAAAAACTGAACTGAGCTAGATTATGCAAGCAGTTTGTAAATGAGGCAGTATACGGGTAGAAAGATGGAGATGTGTGCTCTACGAACTTTCGGGTCAGACGTGACTCGGATTCAGCTTCTCTTGGGGCCTGAACAATTTTTGACAAACTTCTGGGTCAGTATGACCAGGAACGTGTGTAAAAATGAATCAGAATTTGATCAGACTGACGAATAATCTAAGTTTAGAATCCTATTTGTTTTAAACCAATTTCCGGGTCAGCCGGTGACCCAGAAATAGGTCAGGTCCCCTGGAATCCAGAATCCGGGTCAACTTTGACCCAGGACTTTTTGGAGTGCTACCTCACTGTATTTGCTCTAGGGAAGTAGCCCTACCGGGATGTGTGACAAAAAATAGAAATTATATTTACTTGTGTGTGTGCAGGTAAAAACCGAACACAGTTTCTTCTGATTCGTCGTAGTCGACCCTTTCAAATACATTGTATTTTTTTTATTCTGAAATAATTCAGAAATCGCCTGCAAAATCCTTTCAGAATTCGTAACTTTTTTTTCCAAAACGGAGCGGCGTGTTCCGAAAAAAGAAAAACTAATAATAATAATAATAACGCCACCACCACTTGAACTCTTTAACTTCAAATCAACACTTGAGTTCTAATAGAGATCCAATAGTTCTAACACGCAGAGTTCTTGAGTATAACTCTTTACTCAAACCCTCCAATTGGTAATTTTTAGTTGTCTAAAGAGTGAAGTAAAATGTTTTTCAGTATGTTGATAAATTCACATTAATAACTTAATAAGGGGTAACCAATTGATTGGTAATTATGTTTACATCCAAGGAACAATACATCGACAGAAACACCACTCTGCTCGTAAAGAACGACTGAGATGTTTTTTATTCTAACTTTACTGGAAAATCTCGTCGAGAGAAATGGATTGTGAGATGGCTAATCTAAATAATAAACCATATAATAAATGTCACTATATATATCTAAAGCGACAGGTAATTTGTATATATCGCTTGGACGGCAGCCATTGAAGCACAGAACCCAATCTATTCAGGACATTCAGAAAAAAATGTTTTTTGGTTCTCAACATTTCGACTAGTCTGTTCTAGTTGTCGTCATGAGACTGGGCATCAGGAGGACATCACCCACCAGTATGCTGATGACGACCAGTAGAGGACACTAGTTGAAACGTCGATAGCACACCAGAGCCGTCAATCCTTCATTATTGAAGAGATAAGCGCGCTGTGCACTCGACATAATTGTAACATCTGCCCGTTCCAGGCAAAGCCTTCAATGTTACCCCCCCCCCCTCCTCCAGTGGTAAAAAACGGCAGCCTGATGTCAATCCAGTGCAAGCTAATTTCGACTGAATCTCATCATCTTTTTTTTTTTCACTCTTTATGACTTTAAATTTCATCTTATTCACCCACATAAATTATAATTTTGATACAGCACCTATTCATGAATCTTTATGCGGATTTGGCAAAAAGAAATCTCAAAAACATCATTTTCCGCAAGATGAAATTTTTAGTTTGATTGTGGTGGCACGAAATTAACACCAAAATGTCTCAACTACAAACAATACGGTACATTTTACATGTTACAAGTTCGACCATCAAAATAACATTTTCATTTACTACAACTGGTTAAAATACTTAACTATA
Organism: Pisaster ochraceus; assembly: GCA_010994315.2. NCBI lineage: Eukaryota > Metazoa > Echinodermata > Asteroidea > Forcipulatida > Asteriidae > Pisaster > Pisaster ochraceus. The sequence goes on from CM021530.1 coordinate 2,673,145, forward strand.
TAGTCTGATACGGAACAAGCTTTGGAAAGCTTACTAAATAAATGACACCGTCTTTACGTGCAGACAACAGCAAAACAAATTTTAACATGGATTTTGTGTCCTCGGTTCAATGTACGTGCTTATTACACAATTGAAATACTAAGTAACGGGGTCACCAAAATGATATTGCCTCGACTGTGACAGTAATGCCGACGGAAACATGAATGGCAAAAATGCAGTACGCAGCTTCCACTTTATCTCCAGTAATAGGCCAAATTATATCCCCACCAGTTCACAGAAAGGTTGACATAATGTATACAGAGAGGAGCAGACACTTTGAATTATTATAAACCACCTAAATCATGCAAATTAAGTATTTTCAGGGTCGACAGTGATCTTGAGTGCCTGTCCTCGGAAGCAATGGTAGGGCCCTCTTTTAACATTAATGTTAATGAGCCTGAAAAATGTATAATTGTTCCCGACAATCCTCAATTCTAAGTTGCTTTAAAACAAGTGAGTAATTCCCCGAGAGAGGTAATAAGTCTTTTCCCATGTGTACAAGACGATTTATCCACAAAGATGTGACAAGAGGACAACAAAATCGGATATCAAAAAAGTACATACCGGTCACAATGTAGAGTGGTTCACGTTACTCGCTGTTTCAACTGAGACTACTCGTTTTGTAACAAAATGCAGGGGAAAAAACACACACACACACACACACATGTTACAAAATGACTTCCCATGTTACTACACAAAAACAGTATTCCACCAAGCGAATCGTTCCATTGAACAGCATGTGTTAAGCCTTTATAAGCCAAGACAAGGTACAAAACAAAAGGTTTTTTGTTGTTGTTATGTAACGGTTTTTTTTTTTTACAAGACGCATGTAAATGGAAATCATCACCAGTTTAACATTGATAAGTTGGATACAAGTTGAATAAGAAGCACAACGATAAAGAATTCGGCTAATGTCTTGAATCGAAAAGGTCAACAGACAACTCTGCATTCCATTAGGGCAAGGGACTGGAACGCTCTGGCGAGTTTGACATTGGAAGAATCGCGAAAGGAATTTTACAATAATAATTAGTCCATTTGTGAGCATTAGCTATGCACAATTGGTTACTATTTTTACTACAGCCCCCCCCCCCACGTCGTTATACACAGATCCGCATTTAGGTAACTGGAGTACAATTCAATCATCTGGTAATTTCTATCTCTATTATTAAATAGAATTAAATGATTTGGAGTCAAGGTTGAGGTAACTCGCAATTACACCAAGGCCACGTTGACCTTTATCATTATATATTGTTAATACTTATATATGTTGTCTACCCTGGTGTTGAAACAAGCGGTCTTCAAAGGGGACTGACATTGTAACCCGTTTGAACCTGTGGGCTGATTTCCCAGAGCGCCAAGTTTGATCCCGTACCAATCGTTGTTAAGCTAAGTGTGACGTCACAGTACAAATCAC
>CM021530.1:2684355-2698203 GCA_010994315.2 Pisaster ochraceus
TCAATATGCATAAGTGATGAAGTTGGCTCAACAAATTCTGGCCTTCAGACCATGGCTTTAACAGACTATGTATTTTTAAAGTAGTCATGACTTGAAATTTTCGTAAAGACCCTTCCTCTCACACAACCACGGTGCAGCCATCTTCTAACACTCAAAACATTGTCGCCAGAGCGAGGCTGGGAGGGAAAATTGGTCTGGTCCCATATTTGTAATTGATGAGAAACGGTATTGGTGGTTGTAAATTCTGAAACAGGGTCTACGCAACAGAAAGTAGCAATATTTAAATGATAAATGTTTGCTGGATATTGTGTTGCTTGGAGCTCACCGAGTTTGCTTCGTGACATTCACCCTTGTCGAACCACCATCGCTTCTGCAGTGCGTCCAGCACACCTTCTTCTCGTAACTGCAGAATGGCTAGCGTCAAATCATCACTGTAAACAAAACAAACATGACAAAACAAAATCACAGACAGCCAACAGCACAATCAAGAAAAAATTACTACCGAAAGGGTATATTTCTATACGGTTTAATTGTTTTACAAAGCACGCCATAGACAAGGCCTTAGGTAGAGCAGACACATGATAGTTACAAGATCTCAACGGAGACAACTTCGATCATCTTCTACATGTTCTTCTTTTGTTGAGATAACAACTCACTGTTCTACTTTTACAGAGTAATCATTCTTTGCACGCCGAGGTGTTAAAATTTACCGAAATAAGTATCAAATTTTACACCATAGGGTGTTAAACTAACACTTATTTCTGCCTACACAATTACATTGGTAATGATTTAACACTTATGATGATAATTTTGATCCTCTCTTGGGTATCTGGATGTGATAACACCTATGATGTCAATTTTAACACCCCAGTTTTTGCAGAGTATCTGAACCAACACAATCAACTCCCCAAACTCCAACCTGCTTCAGGTTTCCTAACCAGTTTGTTCCTAAGCGTAAAAAGGCAATTATTTTATTTGGCGCTATGACTATTGATTGATTGATTGATTGATTGATTGATTAATTGTTTGTTTGATTGATTGATTGATTAATTGGTTGATTGATTGGTTGATTGAACGTGGACGTAACTATACTGTATGTAGTTGGAAGCCATGTCAATTAAAGGAAGAACTGCTGGCTCAGAAGATCCGGCTCTTTTGTTTCCGACGTTTCGACTGATGTGTCGTCATCGAGAAACTGTCTCCTTCGCTCAGGATTACGACTAGGTCAAATTAGTCAAAATGTCGAGAATAAACCATATTGACAATTTTCTGTCCTTTAATATCATGAGTTTTATTGGGCGAAATGTTAATAACCTTTTTATGCAAATGCAATACTAAAGTTTATATAATCATTTCAATTAAGGACTTTATGCACTGATGTCATTAGCCGCCATCTTAGAGACAAACCAGTTATGAAATAACAAATAATGCACATTTATGCGCAACTCATAGGATCAGCCAATGAGCTACCTTCTTTTGACCTCCAGCAGAGGGCGCCCTACTCAAATGACGTCATGTGCATCAGGTCTATCTAGTCAGTTAACATGCTTCACGTAAATAACCTGAATTTAGTCAAATTCCTGGAGACTCCAATCCCGTAGCTCTTGGAGTCCAGGTTCTGCCCCACCTTCATGGTGTCACATGGCTTCTGCTGGCTGAAGTATTCGTTGATTGTTGACTCGATCAGGAAAGCGAACTTGCCGTTCATGTGTCGCACCCTCTCTACGCCCTGCTCGTTACTGGTCATCAAGACTGACCTCTCGGAGTTGTTCATGTAGTTCCACATGTCCATGTACAGGGGGATTTTTGATTGCTGTGAAACAAATTGCAGTGTCAGTTTCAACTGAAAATTGTTGATACTAACTTTTATTAAAACCAAAGAACCCTGAAAAGTGTGATGCACCGTAACCCATGTCTAATAAAAAAAGAGACGATGAAGAAACTTAAAGTTTTAGGTGGGTGAAACCCACGCTTGTGTTTTCCTGTGTCAATTAGAAAATCAATTAATATCGTGAAAAAAATGTTGAATGAAAGTGAGTGCATTGTCGTGTGATTATAACCACGAGATGAAATCTGGACCATCCCATTCCAAGAGGTGAATCCGAGTAAAATGGGAAAGCCCAAATTAAGGAGTATATTCTGCGAAAATTCCGCACACATAGATACTTGTCACTCGATTAATTGTTGGAGCATGCGTCACAAGCCATACTTTATGTCGCTATGTGTGTTTGCTGCTGTGACCCTTGACGCTCCAAATTTAATATAAGAATCCTACATTGATAAATATAGGATGCTTGGGAAACTTGAAGTTGAAACAAAATGAGGTCGTGTTACGGTGGACAAGGTTGGTGTCTAAATGGAACATCCACATTGTTTAAGAATAAGTTTGAAAAAAAGAGAGTTTCGAGTGTCGGTGGAAGAGTTTCTGTGTCTGTTTATTTTTATGTTTTGTAAAGAATGTTTGTCTTCAAACACCAAGGATCTATGTGTTTAAAACAAATATTTAATGCATTTCATTGGAATATATTTGCAGAATATACAACCACTCTGTAAAATCCGGCTTTTTCAACCCCACACATTTTATCTTACGTTTTCATGTTTGATCCTCACAATTTCAAAAATTCTTTAACAACCTCCCCTGACTTTTACCTTGAAGAACTCTAGCGTGGATCCCTCCCTCAGCATACCGTAAGAAACGTCTTTGCTCTGGACGAGATCTTGGGCTGATTTGATGTTCGTTACCATACGCTCGACGGTCAAGAAAGCGGCGAGGTTGGCCGTGTAAGACGAAATGATGATGAGGGTGAAGAACCACCAGACGCCCCCTACGATGCGACCGGACAACGACCTAAAAGCAATAAAGTCACGAGGAAGGCTAGAGTTTAACTTTGTTTTTTCCCCAGAAAATGATCTCGTTAGTATTGATTAAATTTAAACAATACTCTTTGTTATACTTTATTATCCTGCATAGTATCTTTCAGAGGAGAGAAATATAAGTTGTTATACCTTGGCGATATATCACATCCTTGCTGCATAAGAGCTCCGAACGAGAACCACAGACTGTTGGTGATGCCGAAATCATTGGTAGTCTTATCGTTGAGCTGACCGGCACCGTTTGGCTGGTCGTCTGTTGGTACCCGCGTGTACTCGATGGGGTACCACTCCTTGGGACTGAAGCGACTCACCAGAAACAGCACCACACTCACTCCTGTCAAACGTAGATGTAACATTCACATCATGAATATATATATATATATATTTACCAACTAAATCTTGTTTTTCGATCGCGCGTTTATGTGTTAAATAGCAACCAAAATTATGGCTGTTGGGCTTTACAGTTAGGCTTGGCTTTCTCGTTTTTGCTGTAAATACTAATTTAACTAAAACTTAACTAACATCGTGTACACAGTCGGTTTGGTTAGAAATTTAAGCGACATGGTACAACGGTGATTTGACTTATTTGTTAAGTTACCTGCTATTTGTTGTTGTTTGATTTGGTACTAAGATATCATAAATATGTTTCTACCTGCATAGGCGAGCACAATACACATCCAGATCTCATAGGATAGAGGGTGCATAAAGGAGAACACATCCGGTTTGGTGGTCTGAGGCTTCTTGATCATAATGCTGATACCCAAACTCATGAAGGGCTTGGTAAAGTCAATTACTCTCTCCCGATCAGATGTGATTGTAAGCGGCGCTACAGCGATGTCCGCTTTCTGTGAGAATACAATGATATGATACGTAATTTTAGGCACGCATTCTCATCAATGGGAGAACGCCTATGTATTATGCAGTGTGATGTTTATAGATGCAACCCGGTGTCGATCGAAGACCTAAAACATCCTAAACAGTCATCTTTAGAGGGAATGCATATCTTTGGTTTTTGAATTTGTCCGATTGTTTAATCCTATATCAATGTAGATGTAAACAATAAAACTAACCTGTGAAATTTTAATTTCAAAAGGTTGTAGCGTTTTAGAGATATCCACGAAAATCCAGAGCGGTTATGTCCACGCTGGAAGAATAATCCGTATTGGAATACACAATCTGGGAAACGTTTTTGATAGTAACCTTTCTCATATTCAAATTTGGGGGTATGAAAACTGATACATTTTTCCACAACCACTTTAATTTGTTGTGAAATGAATCTAAAAAAAGCTTTATAATATTGAAGCTGCTGTACTTCTAACCAAGTAAGTTTTTATTGCAAATAATTTCAAGAGTGACTACCAAACGTATACCTTCCTTTCGAAAGAATTGTACAGTGTTTTGTTGTTACTGTTGTTTTTGTTGTTGTTGTTGTTGTTGTTGTTGTTGTTCTTGTTGTCGTTGTTCTTATTCTTGTTCTTGTTCTTGTTCTTGTTCTTGTTCTTCTTCTTCTTCTTCTCGTTCCTGTTCTTGTTCTTGTTGTTCTTGTTCCTGTTCTAGTTCTTGTTGTTCTTCTTGTTGTTCTTGTTCCTGTTCTTGTTCTTGTTGTTCTTGTTGCTGTTGTTGCTGCTGCTGCTGCTGCTGTTGCTGCTCCTGCTGCTTCCGCTGCTGTTGTTGTTGTTGATGGTGTTGTCGTCGTCGTTGTCGTTGTTGTTGCTGTTGTTTTTTTGTCGTTTTAGCTGTTGTTGTTTTGGTTTACTTAAGGATTCGACTGCAGGAAGTTTTGTGGTTTTTTGTGTTTTATTGTGCCCTTGAGTTACATGAATAGATAACGAAGACAGTTCCACTGCTCCTTATTCCATAATCACCATTTATATTATCCACGTGAATATTGAACAACCAGTTCCTGATTGCCACACCTCCACGCGTGTGAATATCAACAAGGAACTGGAAAAGTGATCAACGAACGTCACTCACTCACCACTAGTATGGCTCATGCAATCAAACATAACCCCTCTAAAACTAACTGTGCAAAACGAACGATAAAGATGAAACAGGAACTGGTTATTCGTCTATGTATAAATGGAAATTTGCTTTTTGATGAAATTGCTCCTTACGATTGTTGGTTTATTTTTAATGTTTTGAAAACTTAAGCCTCGTTGCTGATTAAGTCCCTCCACATCAAAAGCTTTACTTCAGTCGACAGTAAAATGTTGGTAAATAGTTAACAACTCAATAATTGTTAAATCAAATTACTTCATTTTAGGTATAGTCCATCCTCACATCAACACAAACTAACAGAACATAAGTTGTCTGAGAAACTTCGTTCAGCATGTTCAGCTTTGTGAATACTGTGTGAATAATGCCATTGTTTGCAGGTCTCTGGATGTTATATTATATTTCAAACTATTCAGTTTGAATCCCGATATAAAATGATTTTAAAAAAATCTTCACGAAGATGTTAACAAAAAGGTTTGTAAGTTCAAAGAGTGCGTTCTCCTTTGGAATTATTGGCTACAATAGCCCACGATACAAATGGTGTAATTTGATTTTATTATTCATGCAGGTTTTTTTAAATAACCTCATCACAAACCTCTTTACACACCTCATCACAAACCTCATCACAAACCCTCTCTCCATACATCAAGACACCCCTAATACAATGTAGCCCACTCACCCCATCTACAAGCTCCCCAACCATCCCATTCCACGTGCCGTTGATTGGGATCCCGTAGGCTTTATCATGCACCAGTTGGATCTTGTATTTGAATTGGTTCTTTTTGACGATCTCCTCCAGTAGGTCGATGGCGTAGCCCTGGTACCTATCGTTACCAAGATATAGATGTCGGGGCTCCTTCAACATCAAATAGGGTGGTTCCTGTTTGGAATAAAGAGGTTTAGAAAGAGGGCTAATTTTTAGGGTTTATTTGGATAAACATACCGACAAAATGACAGCAAATAGACGTACCCCCTTAAATCCTCTAAAGAATTCTTGAGATTCCAAGCACACAACAAAGACACAATAGAGGGGGGGTACCCACATGCCCCAAATCGAGCACTAAATGGACACTTCAGTAGGACTCGAACCCAAGACCTTTCTGTTTTTAGCATAAACTACTTGTCTCATTCAGTGACATTAGGCAAACAGATCCTTGTTGTTTGCAAGAAAATCATCAATCGTGAAAGCGTTCACTCATTTTATGGAGTTCTTTCATGTTGGTATTTATCCACGGACCTTTGTGCCCTGCTGTCATGTAGATTAGGACCTATTGCAGTACATTCTTTGATTAACGGCACGTTGCTTCCTTTGTATCATACAGTTAGACCCACGTCACTAGTAACTGCTGGAAACATGAGTACAACACTACATTTGTGTAAATCATTCAGTCCACAGTTTGTTTTCAATAATTCACCGCACGTCTAGTCACCAATACTACAAAATGTATACGGACGCTGTTTCCATTAATACGAACATCCCTAATGATGTACATGTCTGCATGATAATTCCAGTGAGGGATGGGTCCGTGTTCGAACTGACCAACTCTGGCTGTGGCTACGGCACGATCGCACGTCTTCACTGTTGCCGTGGCAGCCCGCAGCCTTATCCGTAGTCATGAAATCACAACTGAAGAAAAATGATACAATTTGGGTTTCCATTGAGTCTATAAAAATGACACTTCGTGAAACGAAGTTGACTTTAAAACCTGAAGAATTAAAAGTCAGGTAATACCACCAATGTCTTTACTGGGTTTTTTTTTGTTTGTTTTTTAACTCAATGGACAAGTCGTACGTTGTCCATTTCGTAAATCATGTGATTTGATGCAGCCGGCAGCCGGCTTTTGGAACTGATCGATTGTTTTTAATCCTAATAGACAAAGCTTCATTTCAAAAGGCGGTAGTGTTTTTTGAGATATTGCCAAACATATGAAGCGGTTATGTTTACACTGGAAGAATTATCCGTATTTTGAGTACACGATCTGAGAAACGTTTCTTAGATTGAAATGTTTTGAACGCTTTTCTCTAAAATTATATTCCTTTGAAGGGAATCATTTCTTAAAATGATCATCATCTGCAGTGCTTCTCACCGAGTAAGTTTTTATGTTCTTTAACTTTTTGAAGTAACTACCAAAGGTATACCCTCACGTTAACCCCGCTGCCCCGTCTTGTTCAAGTCATTTTACTTTCATTCCCAGCCTCGGTTTGGCAATTACCAATGATGAAAATATAATCTGGAGATACAGTTTGTGCTTAGCAAGCCGACAGCGTTGGTAACTGTCAAAGACCAGTATCCATACTTCCATTTGCCTGACATATGAAATAACAAACCGTAATGAATTGTGTCCTCACACATTGATTAGCAATTAATGAAGATTGATTCAAAGTTGAGATCAATCTTAGCTCTTTTTTAAACTAAGCCCTGTATGAAGTGTAAGCCCAGTCAATTATTGGAGTAACAAGAATATCTAGTGGAACCCCTCCTTATTCGTTGTCACGATTTCAAACCTCTGGATTTGTAAATCAAAATAGTTTTTCTGATTTTCTAAGAAGAAACAAAAACCCTCACACTTGTATATCATTTCAAGCACAAATATTTAAAGGGATGTTTTCCACCATAACTAACTTTAATGTTGTGGTCCCTAAACACAACGTTCAGTGTTTTAAACAACCTATTTCGGTTTGCTAGTGCTAAAGTTTGGAACAATATTTCTTCTCCTATTCAATAATCCTCCTCCATGGACAGTTTATAATGTTTATATAAGGAACTATACTCTTGCTGTTTTATGTTGGCTATTTATGTTAAACAGGACATTAATGTGAAACAGTTTTTGCTGATCTTTTTATCCTAGATTTAGATATTGCAAATAAATAAATAAAATAAAAGTAATAATATTAACAACTTCATGGCATTAAAGTTATCTGTAAACATTTTCAATCTTACCAACAATGGGCACACCCTTTTACCTATCAGGGAAGTGAAAGAAAGGGGAGTCAGTTGAGGTCAATTCAAAGACTTGTTGTAAAAACGATCATTTAAGACAAATAAATTATTTATTTTACTCACAATTACAGATGTAACTAAGTAGGTTTTATTTTTGGTGGCGGGACCATTGCCGTTGGCGTAGGCGCCATTGTCAAACTGTAGGTGTTTCTTCACTTTGGCGTCCCATGTTCCAATCTGCAAAAACAAAGTGAGTCGTCTAAGAACTTAGAAATGTATTTCTAAGTATTATATTGATCAAAGTATTATATTGATCAAAAGAACTAAAACCAACAAATAAAGAAAGAAATATTTTGAAATAAAATAAAATAAACACTCAAAGGGTCAAATGTTCACTTTTTTACAAATGCAGTAGAAAGCCTGCTTGGACATCGTCCACAAGAGACCATATTTTTGAAAAAAAGCACCGCAACTTTTTTCACGGTTTCCTAAAAAGAAAGTTGTTCATAAAAGATCATACATTCCAGTCTCCTTCTCACTTTCTGAATTATCGAGACAACTGAATTATAATAACATCCATTTACAAACGCTTTTATCTCCACATGAGAAACAACATTTTTTCTTCAATTGTCTCAACGAGGAAATAGATTGGACACTGTTTCACAACATTTTAGAATTTAGGGCATTTTTGACTTCTGTAAGCGGACGAAGATGTCACATTGTGTCTTGTGTTTATACCTTTTGCATACCGTCATAGAATAGACTCAGTATGTTGACAACGAAGTTGGACCTCTCTCCAAAGTTGTTGAAGGAAATTGGACCAGTAGCACCTCCAAAGGACACCTGCGATGACATAAACACTTGCATCAATTAATTAATGTGATGTACAAAAAACTCTCAAATATAAATTAATTTGAAGACAAGTTTCAACACTGCATTTTTGTCTACAACTTCACTCAAATTTAACGAGCTTATTTCTAACTCATGAATAAAATTTACAAACTATGAACACACGATCGATACACAATTAAATTTTGTACTGTTTTGGGCTTGGACAGAATATTTGTTATATGCACTTTGAAGAATTTGACAACTGGTTATGTTTTTGGGTTGGGTTTTTTTTTTGCGAAAAACATTATGACGGGGCGTAGACGAGGAGCGGTTGATGTTACGGGTAAATAATTATGTCTGGGAGACACAATTATTTTTCGAATGATCTGAACAGATGAGAAGAAGTTCCCTGAACACATTGAAGCATTTTGGCAATTTACACATTGGTTTATTACTGATTTGCAAACAAAATTGTACTTGGGTTTTTCTGTACACGTTTCGTTGGGACTTGGCTGAGCACAATTTTCACACGGTCCCTGGCGACCTGTGAGTAAACAAAATCAGTTGAATGACTCACGGTGTAGTAATTTTAAAAAGTGAGGCTTGTTCCTCGGCCCGCGCCCCTTAGCTTTAAAAAAGTTTTCCTTCCTCCCCCCGTTACAATATTCAAACAGTTACAATTCTGCAAACCAACACAAACTGAATAACTCATTTTGCGTTTTAGGATTCGGTTAACTTTACCCTCTTTAGGAACCGGAGAACGTTCTTGTCAAATTCCCACGGTCTGAAGGGATCGTCATCGCAGCTCCTCTGACCTCGATTGTCAAACTGGTCAAGTTTCTTCTCCCGCTTTAAGATTTTCACCGTCTTGTCCATAACATCCACGAGGTCCATCATCAGGGCTGATCTATGCTGTAAGAGTAAGCGAGTATGTCATTTGTGGACGAGTTGGTACTTTTAAAGAAATCGAGTATGTTATTTGCCGACGAATTGGTACTTTTAACGACATTGAGTATGTCAATTGTGGACGAGTTGGTACTTTTAACGAAATTGAGTATGCTATTTACGGACAAATTGCTCCTTTTAACGACATCGAGTATGTCAATATAGATGAGTTGGTACTTTTGAAATGTTATTTGTGGACGAGTTGGTACTTTTACCGACAGGACCCGGATCCTTGGTCCCGTATGGCCTGACCAACTTCTTAGTCATTGTGACCCGGAATCTGTGTCCAAATTACCCAGAAATGGATTTGAAGCAAGTTAAAATCCCATTTTGGTAGCCAGTTTCCGGGTCAGCCTGACCAAGAAACGGATCAGGCTCCTCAGGAGCTGGAGTTCTGGTCAATTCTTGAAGTAAACCACTGGTTCCATTTATTTGAAACTCTTCACAAGTTTCATTCTCCGGAATTTAGAAAAAAATGGCACATTTAATTTTGCATTATCTCTGTATAATTTGTGTCAAAGGATGTTGACGCCCTTGATCTCACTGCCATGCGAACAGAGTAACGCGAGGTCAGAGAATCTGTTATACTTATAGCATTGTAAACAGCTGCCATAGGAGGTACCGTGGCAAAATTGGCGTCTGTTGAAATTTGTTTAAGATTGAAGAAAGAGAGCAAAGGAACGACACATCTAGTATGAAGTCCAGGAGCAACTGGTCGTTGGGTACAACAATAATGGTTGACTCTGGAGTGAGTGAAGTGTTTATTTCACGAGGATACAATGTAGAATATTTTAAGGATAATGCATGTGACTATTAACTAAGTTTTGGGTCTAAGCCCTAAAAACGCCCGGGTCAGAATTGACTCAGATCCAGGGACCCAGGAAGCCCGTCTCATTTGTGGGTTAGGCTGACTTTAAAACTTGACCCGGACATGGGATTTTAGCGCGGATTCTGCGTCAGTCTGACCCATATCAGGGTCCTTTTGAAACAGACTCCAAGTCACAGTGACCTCGAAATGGGCTTAGACCCCCGTGGAGCCCGGAACCGGGTCATAATCAGATCCGGGAGGTTTTTTTGGGAGCGTATACTTACACTCAAGAAAAACTGCGTCCTGCTGATGGACGAGGTGTTCTGCATCTTTATGTAATCCCACGCTCTTTTCATCTGAATGAAGTTTGTCGACGTTGTGTTCAAGATGTTGAATCCAGTGACGTTCATCCCACCATACTGAAACTTCTTCATATTGATTTTATCTATATCCTGAAGCAAATTGTGAAGGAATATTTTTAAAAAATTGGAACAGAAGAAGGAGAAATCTGTAGAATGAAAAGAGTTTCTTTAAACTAATGATTTGAGGTAATGGAGGGTACACCTTTGGTATATTACTCCAAAAATGAATAACCATACAAACGTACTTGGTAAAGAGCACTGGAGAGCTTTTGGTATTATGAAAAACATTGTTAGAGACAACCCCTTTGGAGTAATGTAGATTTAGAGAGGTAATTTTTCACCACGAAATTTGAATTTGAGTTAAGGCTTTAGGCATTCAAGCATCTCAAAGCACACAATTCTATGCAACAAGCTGAGTGTTTTTTTTTTGTCATTGTTAATATTGCAGCTTCAATGAACAATTGAGCCCAAATTGTCACATTTAAATAAATGTATATGACGGTATACAACAAGTGAGAATGCTAGTCTTTGACAATTACCAAAATTATACACTGCCTTTATATACACGGCCAGATGATAGTGTTATTAAGTTGTTTTACAGTAGCCAGTTTTTTATACTCACAAGATCCATAAATATGTAGTGATACGATGCAGTCACCATGCCGAGCAGCGGTATCTGGGGTCATTTAGAGAAAAAAAAACATCAGAGATAAAAAAAATAAGTGTGTATCCTTGCGCTGCCTTAAAATACGTGTGCTTTGTGAACTAAATTGAAATAAGTGTTCATAAATTTGTGAATGGTTGAACGTGGGCTATTCCGGTGCGTTTATTTAGCGTTCTCGGTCGTCACCAGCAAAAACAATATCAGATTTTGCATGTAAGCAGTTGAAACGATAATGCCATTTCCTATTGAGAGTAAGTCATAATAATCGAAATGAATGTTTTAACAAATTAAACTGGGGGCCTTGTGAGTTTGAAATTCTCAAAAAATCATGCAGACAGAGTAACATTTTATAGAAAAAAAGGGAAGGTGTGGGGGGGGGGGGCAGTATTCAAAACCTGGTCCATAAGTAACTTCGTGTTCCTGTAGCTTGTGTCGCAAATGATCTGCTGGCGTTTGGTATCTCGGAATTCTCGGAGTGACTTGATTATCGAGGTTCTGTTGTTGATTTTCCGGAACGCTACATCATAGGTGTTGAATGAGAGCTTCTCCATGAGTGCATGCAGCCGGAGCAGTCCTAGAGGGCGGAACATTTATTATTTTAATCACACTCTTGGTTGTTATCTTCTTTGTTATTTCGTTCTTTCAAACAGTTTAAAGCTTTTATCAAGAGCAGTTTTTTTTAGCTTCTTGAAAATAAAAATAACTGCTCTTGATAAAAGCAAAGTTCCTGCTTAAAAAAATAACATTAATAACTGCTCTCGAAAAATAGTGATACTCAAAATAGAAAAAACTGCTCGCGAAAATACAAATAATTGCTCTGGAGAAAAAAAACTGCTCTCGGAAATCGTGATATTCAAAATAAAAATTACTGCTCTCAAAAATACAAGTAAATGCTCTAAAAATTCTGTTGAAAATCGAAATAACTGCTCTCGAAAATCGAAATAACTGCTCTCGAAAATCAAAGTAACTGCTCTCGAAAATCAAAAGAACTGCTCTCGAAAATCAAAACAACTGTTCTTGAAAATAATACAGCGACGACAGTAACGAATGAATGCAGGCTATCTTGGAACCTACAAGATAGTAAGGGGACGGGTTAAAATACGATACCTCCAATCATGGGTTCAGATTATAATTGGTTACCGTGCTAAGAATGTCACCGAGAGATTGTCATTCAATCACCTTTATCACCGTCATAGATATACGCAAATCGTTTCCACTGGTGAAACTCTATCAGGTCCACCAAGACGGGCACCAGCGACGGCATCATGGATACCAGGTAGTCCTTGGTCCCAGTGGTATTGAGTCCCATGTCCCGCTTGGAGAGAGACGTGATAATGATGGGTATGTAGAAGGTACTGCTGTAGGACAGTGCCGTGGAGATCAACGGCGGCTCGATGTCGGCTCCGATTAGCAGTATACCGTTTGTGAATAGATCACATACTGCGCATGTGTGTGTGGGAAAAGGAAAAAAAGGGAGATAGTTTTAGTATTTCATGCGTAAAATTAATTAGGCCTGGACTTTTCTTTTTGAGAGGGCGAGGCTATTATTTGTCTTTTTCAAGGGGCACTTCCATTGGGAAAACTCTATTGGAATCAATTGAAAGCAACTGAGCATGGTCCACGGTCTCCGTAAACTCCTTGTTTTTCCAGGTCTGGTACCCATTTTCAACCAGAAGGATTTGAAGACATAGACGAACATTTAAATTTAATGTAAATAAAAGAATTTCTATTCTGTATATTGAAGTGATATCTTCATCGAAAAGAAGTGTCAACTGTCAAGATGTATATATGAAAATCACTTTCTACAAGGCATTTAATGTACTCAAAGACATGGACTAAATTTTGTGGTTTTATATTTTAATACAATAATTGATACTTTTATACTGAATTATTATTTTTATAGAAAAAAAATGACAACTACCAACAACTATTTAGAAAAACAACTATTCTTTTTGTTGAAACTGTCTTAAAGCCGAGTGGGTATCATAGCTACACGTACATGGCGTTTTTCAAGTCGGTGTTTATGTAAAAAAAAACAGACTGTGGTTGTCTGTGAAACCATGCTCGTCAAACTGCCTACTTCTCTGTGAGACCATACAGAATAAATACACTACGGAATGACCATGCATCACGTTGACACGTTACACAGTTTCATAAGAGCAATGATGAGACCGTATTCACACCTTAATCCCCACAGCTTAGATACTGATGATAATACGAGCACGTAGATGTGACTCATTCCCCAGACTGCTTGCTGTGGGTATCCACTTACTGGCTTCTAAATTACCTTATTAGTGCTAGCGACTTGAGGATAAAGACTACGTTTGACCCCGTTTGACGAAGTTTGTAATCAACTGTGAGAGGTCGTTGATGTAATTGTGCATAACAGTGGATGTCTAGTTGACATGTTAAGGTCACGTCGTTACTT
>CM021530.1:2729824-2741110 GCA_010994315.2 Pisaster ochraceus
ACTGCCAACCACTGCCAACCACTGCCAACCACTGCCAACCACTGCCAACCACTGTAAACTCGGCTACTTTTACCGGTTAGATTTTCATTAAGTGCTGTTGAGAGACCGACGAAAAATAAAAACTGACCCGGTAGGAAGTTCTTCCCTTGACTTTCTTTCCTTGCAAAAATTAACGTCTTGACGAATCTAGTCCTTTTTTTTCAAAATTCCTGAAATTGCAGTTATGAAATCTGATTCTCGGTATATGACGAAGGGTGCGTTGGTTTTTTCCAGTCTCGTTAAAGGTTTTATTTATTTGAACTGGGTGGGGGGGGGGGTCACACGGGTGTGCATGGACTTGAAGATCCGTCACACTCATTTTCATGAATCCATTATGCAGCTGCGGTGCTTGGTGAATATGCTCGAGTATGTGAACATTTCCCATGTTTTGTTAATTTTTCATTTTCATTGGATTCTCCTCGCAAAGAGCACAAGCCATTTTACATTGCTATGTTACCGTTGAGGGCACTGTTTTCACCCAATTTTTCAGACAGAACTTTGGCCGCCACCTTGGCCGGCCTTTTGAATCCCCAACACAGGCACAGTGTTGAACACGTGGAATGTCGTTACCATTTGGCCCACAAGATGAGAAACTAACAGGTCAATAAATTATTGTGACCCAACTTCACGGGCAGAAATCAAATATGGCTGTCTGTTTAGACGGCCATTTTGAATTCCCACAATGCATTTTAAATACTTCCGACTTACAAAAATGTACTCTGAATAATATTGGTAGTATATACAAAATATGTGAATATACATCTCACTGTTAAGGTAGGATTCCAAGGTATAAACAACTGCTGCTACCGTACTTGATAATAGGCTTTACGAAAAGATATTGTTGTGATCGGTCGTTCA
Source organism: Pisaster ochraceus (assembly GCA_010994315.2). Lineage (NCBI taxonomy): Eukaryota > Metazoa > Echinodermata > Asteroidea > Forcipulatida > Asteriidae > Pisaster > Pisaster ochraceus. Next base: position 2,730,722 of record CM021530.1, read on the forward strand.
AAGGTAATAAGCAAAATGTCGGGGGGGCGCAATCTCCACACGCTCACTGGTTCTGAAAGAGTTGAGGATTGGTCTTTGTTTTGCTACTATAAAGGCCGAGTTCCGCTGACGGGTAAGCATACCCTTTAACACAAATAGCTTTTCAAGGTGATTATAAGGTAAAATAAGCAGAAATTTGCTCAAATCAGAAAATCTATTTTAACATTTTGATAAACCTTTCAGAAAGACTCTGCAGGCTGAGGGTAAGCAAGCAACAACACAATTGGCTTAGCGATAGTTAGCAGTGACCAGTACTGTGGATAGTATCTCCTAATTCAGATCTAATCGTCATATCGTCCTGTGATGAGCAATCATTTCTCCGCAAACAGCTTGATGGAACTGGCCCCCCAGCTCCGTGAAGTCGGGCCCACGTGCCGGTGAACGTGTCAGCCAATTTCGAGCCAACTGCACACACTCAGTCAAACCTTGAGTGCTCCATATTTCCTATATAGAAAATCGATTCACATCCTTTTGTTCTCGTCAGTTGGTATCATATTTTTTTATTCCAGCGCGCAGTTCCATGATAAACAAGTCATTATTGAGTGACCTCGGTGCAACAAATGAGGAGATGAGAACGCGTGAAAGATCGAAGGAATTGTATGTTTATATTTCTCTACTGATCCACATCAAGGTCCGGTGTCTGGTACCCAATAAACGAGTTGTACTGGCAATGCGTGAATGTGAGACGAGGAACCGTGCAATGACATGTGTTGCCATGCATTTTTTTTAGCGTAATCACAGTGTATTGTGTAAGAATCAGCTGTACTGGTATTGGATGCTAGATAATATTATCATAATCATTATATGTATATTTTTAGAGGAACAATGCTGAAAAATAACATATAGCTGGAAATCGGTTTTGGTGTTTTTTGTTTTGTTTTATTTTGTTTTGTTTTGGGGTATTTTGTTTTTTTGTTTTTTTTAATTCCAACTGTGTAATTTTACTGTTTTGGTTGCATGCCTTTTTATTTTAAAGAATGCTTTTAAATGCCACAGTAATGTCTGGAGGAATGTCTCAACATTGTTTTAAAGCAAATAAAAATGGTTAAAAAAATAATAACAAAACAAAAACGCATATCTCTTGAACGTGCTTTTCCAAAATAAAATACTGAAATCCTTGTTTTTTTTATAAGACCTGCTAATCGCTATTGTTTTACCCAGCACATTAATTGACGAAGCAAGCTGATGTGGTAAAAATACACTTTACTTGTGCTCTGATACACGATGCTTTAAGTATTGAAGGGTGAGGAACAGTGATTTTAAGATATCTTTTCTTCTTGCATACAGCGTCCTTCAACTCATTATCAGTCAGATTTTATTCCTTACGAAACCCATCCCGACTTAGTCTTCACATATGCGAATTCTAGAACACTCATTATCAATGTGCTAGTAGAATCCATTATGGCAACCGTTAGCCCCTATCCACGAGCCCCCTATTGCCCCGTCACTCCGCTCCACGGGGACACACACAAGAAACGCCTTTCGATAATAACAATTACTTCACAAATAATTTGATAAAGTCCCCTGCAAAGTTGATTAGACTTCTGTACAATTCAGCTGAAAATGAGTTTGTGAACAAAGTGAATTCTCAATGTTCTGAACAAAATGTAAAAAAAAAAAATAGTAATAATTTACCGCCAACAGAAAACTCAACACTTTCGCGGATTGTTTCGGAGCTCCTAAAAATTAAAAGCATGCAATTTTTTTTAACGTAGATTTATAGTATTATTTTACACAGCCATACATTCTGTTCAATCGTCAGCTTTTCGTCAGTTAAATTAGTCATCAGTTAAGGAATTCAGGCACAATTTTCCCAGCTGTTTGGGATTCAGGGGGAATTCGAGTCTTCCACGCCCCGGGTCCTCTTCGTATCTGTACCCTCCGCAAACCTCAAGCGTTGCCTCCATCACCTGATAGCATGCTCGGAATTCATTTAAAGTTTATTGCCTTGCCAAACCTCAGGTGGACAGAAACGCTGATTATATACACCAACAAAAATAAGTTTGTCGACAAATACAATTATGAATTCACAATCATTGCAATTTCTAGTAGCCACGTTAATAGGATTATCCACTCGAAAAACCTAACAGCGCAGTTTTCAGCAATATCGTTTGTTTTTGACAGCAAAGCTTCGCCGTTTAGATTGTACGTCTATTCCGGGTTTGTTCTCGTAGTAGTCAGCCATCTCGCCATAAGTGGCCGAGCCTCGACGTTCAATAATTTTGTCCCCCATTCAACGTATTATTTGTATTTCCTTATCTTCAACTCACAGTTTTTTTCCCTTGGGCCTGAGTTATTTTTATACGAGTGTATATTGTTCATTGAGCATGAATATAAAATATGTGGATTGAATTTGACGTGAAATAACTATAAATATAATTCAATAACTGGTCATGAACTTTAAACGAGCGCATATTTATTACAGAAGAAAGCACTTACACCACGGTATCGATTATTTTAATTCCGAGGCATACAGTCACCTCCATCGCAAAAATAACCTGCGGACTACCAACTCAATTATGTGCCATTTTACTAACACAGACCAATTTGGGTTTTTTTAATGAAAAATTGTTCACAGGGGTATAGAGTGTCATGCATGTCTGATGGGCCTAAATGAATTATGCGTACACGAAACAACAAAATATTTCCGTCTTTGTAATCATATTGTGTTCATGACACACAATTTCAATAGATTGTATTCGGTTTCCTCCAAAACGGGTGGTTTTAAAACTTGTTATATATTTGTGTTGAGGCAACTGCATGAAACCTTGTTCCATACCTTGTGTTTTCGATCAAATTCCTTATTATGATGCAATACGTCTTGCAAGTTCTTAATGATATCGCCATGAAGTCATATCATTTCTAAATGAAAAACAAAAACACACTCATTCACATTTTTTATTGACACCTACCCAATCAACTTTCTCTTGTCAAATATTAACAAGGGGATCATTTACGATAAAAAACACCCCACGCTAATGCCAGTGATTGACTCTACTCGACCAATTACCCGCTGCTATTCACCACACCTCCACGCAGACTGGCGTTGCTAAAGTCTGCGCAGCGTCAGCTTGCATATTTTATAGATTTTTTTTCTTCAGCCGCTATATATTTATAAACCTGGCTGCCTACAGTCCTGGTAAATAGTCATTGTGCGAGAGTGTCGGCTGCAGTGAGTGACAGTAGTACAGCGAAGAACGAAGGAGGTCGGTTGAGGTTACGTAGCCCGCGTACCATCAGATAGCCAAGGCACTGTGATGAAACGGCCTGGCGGTATAGAAAGTATAGACATCACAAGCGACAGAAGAGGGTGATGTACTTTTTCCCACAATCTCACACAGCTGTGTCTGTAGCAAATTTATTGAGCAACGAGTCGACGGGTTTTCTTCCTCAATAACTTTCAATAGCCGGTAGAGGGAGCGCCAGCATTTTTCATTCCACGTTTATTGGCAGAGTTCTCGCGACGTGTGGCGTTATTAAGACAAACATCTCTTCTTTCGTTCCCCGCCAATCGACAAATTAAATGCCACACAACCCAGCCACCCTCGTAACCCAAGCTTTAGAACTACTCAAGAGGCTGACAATTTTTGTCCGGTGGACGTCGGGTGCTTTTGCTGTATTCTCCGGAGTCTCCATCAGGATGATAGGCTCGGGGGGCTTTGCCATGGCCGATACAGTCTAACGGATGATAACATAGTTTTACGGTTACCTTGCTCTCTACTGAAGATAGCTACCGGCGTTGATGAGTTCGGTGACGACACGAGATTGCCGGTTTGAAGGAATCTACTCCTGCGTTGCCGGTGGAGGATCGTTTTAACTTATCCGACCAACTTCCTGTGTGGTTGCGTAGAGACACGTGAGTGAGTGGCTGTATCCTTCTCACCAGAGTTTTTTTATTTTTATGTGTGAACGTACACGTGATTGCGAGACGCGTTGTGCAACGGAGGGAGTTATAACGCGTTACCAAAGCATCCGCGGTGGTCAGTCAGTGTGTGTGTGTGGCCTCATGTCACTGCGTGCATGCGTCGGTTACTAACGGAGTGGAGATGTGGTGTAGACCAGCCCGGAAACTTGCAATGCAATGGAGACGAAGGTGGTCAAGCTTCTCTGTAGTATATCTGCTCTTGACCCTGACTGGACCCCTGGTGACCCACGGAGAGATATCAGACCCAATGTACACTCAATCAGAGAGTGCGAACGACTGCTGCTACCTAACGACCCCGGCACGCACGCTGGACGAGAGGTCCACTCACTGTGGAGCAGCCCTGCCACCAACGCGGCAGGGTCCAGACGGGGATTTTATGGACGACGACTCCTCCAAGATCATCTACATCGGAGGACTGTTTCCCCTCTCGGGGACCTCGTTCTCACGTAACGGTCGGATCGATCTGCAAGCTGCATGTATGGCTATCGATCATGTCAACAAGCAGAACTTCATTCGAGGGCATAAATTGGTCATGTACTACAACGACACCCAGGTAATTTAACCGCTTTGCTGTAATGTTAAGGGTTTTTTTCATCCTGTTCAATTTGTTCCGTAAGCCAAGTTTGGGCTGTCACAATAGTTAGACTTACAAGATGGGACATCAACAGACCTCTGTAGGCTTTTGCCATGGTGTGACCATTTCGTCACGTTCCCTGTATGCAGTAACGATAATGGACACTGGGTGTCTCAATCCCATGAAGGTGTCCGACCTTTTGGTCTTCGGGCCTTTATTAAAAAGGAACAAAAAACGGCGCCAGAATGATAAACCTCTTAATCGTTGTGAGGCCGTCTCGGTCAGGTTCTCTGACTACAAATTGGCATTGCTATCCGTTCCACCCAAAGAGACCAGACTGGATTTCCATTCAGCCTCGTCACATTTTATCACATTTTAGTGAATGTAAGAAAAGAAAGAATACACGGAAGTAGAAAAATAAAACTGCAACAGTGTTTGAAATAAGAATCAAGACTAATCTCCTATAAACCTAGCTTGTGTCCCGGGAACGTTTTGTGGGAAAAACGCAACAACAACAACAACGTAAAAATAGGTCAGTAAACAGTGCTGTACACAACCGGGGCTGGACGCGTCGGGAGCCCACCCCCACACAAAGCTCTCCCCCTCCCCAAATAACCACGCGAAACCCCTTCCATGAAAATGTCTGGTTACGCCACTCTCCGGAAATCCATTATATCATGATTGTATCGTCCGACAAGGTAACAAACTATTCTGGGTTTCAAATTGGACTGATTCCACATTTCAAATGACACTTCATAAATCGATGCCTATAGTTACCGTGCACTCTACGAAGCAGTGGTGTAGCCAGGACTTTTTCGGTGGGGGTGGGGGGGGGCACAGGGTGGCATTGCTTTTAAGTGGGGGTGGGTTTTTCAGTGGGGGGGGGGGGTCATGCTTTTATTTTGGAAGGGAGACGCTGCAGGGGTCCACCATCCTCTTATGACAATTCGTGGCGGCGATCCCGATTGCGATGGTTCCCCTACATTTTTATTATACAAACACGCTTCTTTTTTTTTCTTCCTCCTCTATTTTATTTTATATTTTTGTGAGCACTATCGTGATATTTTGTCGTGAGGAGGGGGGTGCCTGGGGGGCACGTGCCTCCCCAGCCCCACCCCCTGGCCACATCGCTGCTACGAAACCGTGATAAAATTGCCTACCTAAAGCTAAAGTGTAGCTTCTTGCCTAGTTTCAATCTCTCCTCGTGAACTGCAGCGGTGGCGCTAATAAATAAACACACACGCCTCGTAGTGTGTGTAGGACCAAAAAAAAGAGTGAAAAAAAGAGAGAAAACCTGTCACATGATGAGTTAATCCAATAGTTGTATTAGGTGTTTTTTTCCTGTCTGTGTCAGGGGCACAAACTTAGCGTACATGATTGACTGACGTCGTCGAGGCTCAGCCTCGATAATGGGGAATTACTCTTCCTCGTGGCGTTAAGGAAATCGCTATCTTCAATCGAGCTACCTTTCCTTCTTCGTATTCCTCGTCGGATGTCCTTCCCTTCACTTCAGATGATGTAAAACTCATTAGCTGATGTGCACCTGAGATACGAGCGACAGTTCTGGAACCTCAGTTGGTGTGAAATTTTCATTACGCGAGAGCATTGTTGTTGTCTTGGAAAAGAAGACTGTGATTTTTTTGATTTTTTTTCTTTGATTTTTTTTGGTGGAACCATCGCTTGTTCGAAAGTATACAGCTTTGGCAGATTTTGTTTGCCTTTTTTAATTGCCTCGTCGAAATTTATAAAGTCACCGGTGACGCGAATTTGTTGTTAGATGTGTCGGTGTTTATCTGGCATTAAAGATTTTGGATTGCTAACCAGCGAAACGATGTATTTGAAATTATTTCGGGGTCTATAAATATTGACGTTGGTCGATCCTGAATTGCGAGAAACAAAATGAGTGAGATTTTTGTAACGCACAGGCTTCGACAAAGCTTGAAATTCACTTATCATGTCCATGATTTATGTATGAAAGTAAGTTCGTCCAGAAACATAATTATATCAAATGTCTTTCACAGCAATGGATTCGATTGGGAAGAAGCCGTTTTCTTCAGTAATTTGTGTAATATATGTATATATATACTTTGTTTTCAAATTTTTGACAGGGGTCTGGATGTACCCAACTTTTGATGACAGTTTTCATACTTTTGTATTTCCTTGACAGCCCCTGTTCAACTTTTATTTGCTGTGTGTCTTAAGATCTACAAGTAAATAAATAAATAAATAAATAAATAAATACATAAATCAATCAATCAATCAATCAATCAATCAATAATTAAATAAATAAATAAATAAGTAAATAAATAAATAAGTAAATAATTAAATAAATAAATAAATAAATAAGTAAATAAATAAATAAAGAGGTAAATATATATACATAAACACATAAATACATAAATAAATAAAGTGTTTTCAGCCCTTCGATACCCGATCAAATTTCGAAAATACTCAGGGAATTAACTATTTTTCTAATTCTTAGGTCTTCTGGCGTTGCTTCAGTGGATGTTGTCTTTCTTTAGGGGGGAAAACCCTGACCACGCATCCGGTCTGGATATAATTAATTCCCCTGACAAATCAACAACGGGTAGTATTTGCTTATCAGATTATCACCATGGAGACGGAGACACTATGTTCATGATTTATGACCAGTTCTATAAAAGCAAGTTTTTTTCCCCCCTCCCCAATCGTTGAGACAAGTGAAATCGTAAAATGTCAAAGAAGTATTTGAGTTATTTTGTAATCAATTATTTCACACGCGAGGGAAAGCTGTTATTCGCTGCTAATTGAAACACCTTGAATCTGAAAGACACACGTGATACGCTCTTTCCACATACCGGGCTTTTACACAATACATAGACTGGGTTACGAAAGAAAAACTGAGTCAGAATTGATCCGGATTCCTGGTCTTAGGGTACCTGACCTTATTTTACATTGTTTTGAAAATTAAATTCAACAAACTACAATAAGAACCGTGTGCCACAAATTATTGCAGATTCCCTATTCCCTGCCACTGTCACGTGGCAATGGTGTAGTACCTGTACGTCTCGCACTCACTAAAAAAAAAACTCCCGGGTCGGATTTGACCAGGATTTTGGGTTTCAGGGGACCTGACCCACCCATTTTTGGAATTAATGGAATTATTTTGACCTGGATCCTGCGTCAGTTTGACGCAGTTTTGGATTTACTTTGACACAAATTCCGGGTCATGCTCACCCAGAAATGGGTTTGACCCCCCTGTGACCCGGTCTTCAAATTAGTTCTGACCAGGGAAAACAAAATGGTATGTTTCGAAGTTAAAAATAAATATCATGCTAGTACAACATTTACACAGATACACTGTCAAAGATAAAGAATATAGCATTTAAAAAACATACAAAATCCTCATCGCCTATTTCTGTTTCGGCAATCGAAATAAGCCCGAAACAAAACCCTAACTAACGTAAACCGTCTACCGTTGTTTTTGTACTTAAACGTAATGGGTAATTAATTAATTTGATGCAAATTGTTTCGATGACGTGTTTTTTTTTTTTTTTTTAAAGGAGAGAATCTCCCAAAGAAAAGGGAAACGATGTAGCCAAAAAATTGTACTCTCTCATTTATAACTTCCATACTGAACATTTTTGTATTTTAGGAAAAACCAATTAGACTATTTTTAACCATTGGTAGTTGTTTTCATTTGGTTTCTGCATGTTACGCTCACGGACAGAACACCATCATCTGTGTCGCCGGAAACTGAGTACCGTAACCTAAATCCAGTCTGACAACAAGTACATAAAATAAAAAAGGTATCAAGTTCGGCGTGTAGGTCTGAAATAATTGAAAACAGTATGTATTTTGGTCCTGCCTCCATCCAGAGATGTGCACAATAAACCCCAGTACGGCTCGCTTGAAATATCTGCGCAAGGAAAACGACCGGGGTTATTTCTGATCCAACGAGGAGCGAGACATTATTAAGACGCTCGCACAGTTTGATCTGATTTGATTTTTTTCTTAACATTAAAACCCAACGTGGCCTGCGGTTTTTGTTACATCTGAAGCTCAAACTAAAAATCTACAGCATTTGCGTCTTTGAAAATATATCAGACTAAATTATCTCCGGCCAAATTAGGTAATAAGACGTAAACTCTGATTTTTAAAAAAAAAGAGAGAAAAAATTGACTCTTTGACGAATTGAAATTGCCTCCCACGTTAGTATTAACCCCCAAAACGCCATTAAATATAGACACGCGGCACGCCAACCTTGTCAGCGCAAAGAGACAGGTTCGTGCACGAGGATGTTGTATGAGTTCCGATCTTTAAGACGTACTTCTTCTTTATTATAAGGGTATAGGTTCGTGCAAGCTGACAATGATGTAAAGAATCCCGGGTTGCGAGGAACTCCCCGGCTAGCTTGAAAGGGTTCCCCATTGTCAAAGAGGAGAAAAACTCGGTCGCGCGCTTTGCCCGCCGTATTTGAGCTGAAAGGTGATATCCGACACTACTGACAGCGCAAACGTGTTATTATTACGTATGGTTGTGGCCAAACTGATACGATTATAAAGGCAGGTGAAACTGACACGCTGGCTTCTGGTTTAATTTCAGGCATTACGTTTTGGATTCCGTCAAGGGTTTCTATGTAATGTATATATCTAGTAGGGGAGATGGCCTTAGCTTTCGATCCAAACCGGACCTTCTTTTCTATATATATATATGTATTTATAAACACAAACACGTACACATAACCTATGGTAGGTTTGCATTTGATACAATGTTAGTCCACCATATGTTTGTGAAATAAAGCATGGGTCTCTGATTTCAATTTAATCACTTTTTCTTTGTGGTTATTTACTGAGCTGGTTACAAGTGCCTGTAACCAATTACCCTTTTTTTTTCTTTCTTCTTTATTTCCTTCGACCGCCTGAATGGCTAGCCGGTCGCAGCACCGTCCCAAGTAGAAAAGACGAAAATTAATTGTCATGGCTGAGGTGGCGTTTATTAATGACTTTTTCATCGCGTGTGAATTGATCGAATGCGTTTAATAAAGATGGTTGCAAATGATGACGTTTCGAATGAAATTGCACTTGTACATTGCTGTGCTCAGCTTGAATTACAGCTATCAACACAACCTGCAACCAAGATATCGATTTGATTCAAAGATATATGTATATATGTATATAAATAAATCGCCGGTTCAGGCACAGATAGAAAAGGTAATATAATGTATGACTTGTTCATATGATTAAATATCAAGTGTAAAACGAGAGATCATCCTTGCATGTGTCGCGTAGCTAAAATTAACGCCTCCATGTTGCCTAGCTTTCCTTCAGAGTGAAATGTTGCTAAATCAAGGCTCATTGGAAAAATGGTATTTGCACCGATGCTTTCTAAAGTCATGCGGGTCAGCATTGACCCGGGTCAAGGTCCCGTGGAGTCAGTACAACCCGGAATCTGAGTCAAAACGACCCAGAAATAGGTGAAACTGACGCAAAATTCAAGCTAAAGTTGTACTTAACCATTTTGGGGGTCGGCCAGCCCGGGCTCCGGGTAAATTCTGACACGTGAGTTTATTAGTGTGTACGCACCGGTATTGCCAAGTGACATTGGCAAAGAATCCGGAATCTGCAACAACTTGTGACACACGGTGTGTTATTGTGGTTTGTTAGTTTTATTAAGAACAAATACATAAATAAGTGGGGCCATTAACATATGTACAACAACTGTTTATCATTTAATAGATGTAAATTTTGCATTGGGGATAAAGAATATTAATTTTTTGCTTGTTTACCCTTCACCGATGTGTGTTAGCAATGTATAGTATAGGATTCGAACTGCCTCTAGCTACCGGGCAATCTCGGTCGTCTAGTTGGTA
>CM021530.1:2741315-2771391 GCA_010994315.2 Pisaster ochraceus
AAAAATGTTGGTATGGAAGTTCTCGGATGAAGGTATCCTCAAACTTCCATGTCTTAGGGAGAGATGTAGAATGACATTCGTTACCAAATTCTAATTGAAAACACCCCGAGCGTTGTCAGTACAATTTGAAGATTCGTCATCTATGGTGCTCATCTATCATCGGTAATGCAACAGGCATGGCATTCTGATGCATTTCTCGTAACACCCTCGTGACTTCCACATCCCCCGGTCACTATACAACATGGTAAATCATTCCTGTTTTCGTTCTGTGAAGTGACACATTAATCCCATTGGAGTTGTCAGCAAGATTTCAACTTTTCTCGCAATGCGAAGAATTAAATTATCCCTCCCAGAAAGTGTAGTTCAGCGACATGGCCCCAAAATAGTTTCTTTTTCACACGTGCCTGCAAAATATAGCGACTCTCGCGGGCTTTCTGGTTTGCAATTGCTGATTGGCTGAAGGCTTTTTTTTTCTCTCTCTCACCATCAGCGATGTCGATTGCAGTATGACGTCATGAGCGTGCCACCTTATCTGCCGTCCGCTGAAATAGTTTCTGGCACCGTTCCAGCGTAACAGTAAACGTATCGTGTCAAGCCATAACAAGCCCCGTAAATAATATGGCATTTAGCAAGGCCTACTGCGTTCAAATTGTATGGATCAAACAATAAAGCTTACTAAACGAATTTGTGTTCAAATGAATATTTATCGGGTTATTGTGACTGTTTTTCACCTCGTTTTGGCTTTTCGTCTTTGTTACGGGGGGTCTATCGTTTTGTTTGCAAGAAACGTTTTATTAGGAATTGTGACTTTTCTTTCCGGCGATCGACTTGTTTGCTTGTCCATTTATTCCGTTTGTTCATGTTTAGCAATGACGATTGCAACGGGAACGTGTTTCAAATGAATCCGATACCACAAGACCGTGCGATAAGAGGGCTGGGTTTTTTTTTTTGTAAATTGTGCTGTCCAACTCAGTGACATTTTATGATTGCTGACTTGAAAAACGTGAACATTTTTAATAACGTTTGCATTATTCATTGGTGTAGTCCGTGTCTGTTTAATTATATTTTGTGAACATTGTGACGAGGGTAAGTGTTTGGTGAATATATACAAGGCGACCGAAGGAGCCATTGTGACGGTTGCGTCAGTTTAAGTGTAAATGGGAGAGTGTGACAACGAAGATATTTTGTTCAGAGCCTCTTCTTTATTTACCACGGCAATTAAATATAGGCCTAATATATATCTTATAATGTTCATAAACCAGAGATAACACAATAATGGACAGCTGATAGCAATGAAATTGCCTTTTCTATTTGAAAGATACGGCATTAAACTCAAAGCTGTTCAAAATTATATCTCATTTCAAATGAATAAATTAATACAGTTGCTGGAAACAATGATTTGCCTATTTTTACCAACAAAGCGCATGCAAATTTGTTTGTTTTGGGTTTGTTTTTTTATAATCAAAATGAATTGTGTATTGAATTGTTTATTTAGATTTGGTAAACATTCAAACTGGTTGGCTCCGTTCCATAATGTTCTGAGCCTGAAACTATTTTCTGCTGATGGACTTCGCCACGTCGGGTTGAAATACGCGGCGTGATTAAATACCGCCGGTAACAGCCGCACTGTATTGGGATCCGCTAGGTGAAATATTGAAACGGGTGCTGGTATGTGTGTACGATCGACAAGGGTCCAGCTTCTCGCAGCTTCTCGGTGGGGCAATTTGGTGAAGTGTGGTAGGCCATGGGTACATCTGGCTCATTCAAGGAACAATGAATAGCACTCAAGACCCTCTCACAATTTGAGATAGTCATGATTATTTCTGTCGGTTTTTTTTTTTTTTTTTTTTTTGATGCAGATTTAATGCTTAATAATAATGTTACGTTCATTGTATTTGCTGTAAGGTGCGCGTCATACAGAATCTGGGATGGTCTAAAACACACCTTCGCTGAGTTACAGGGTAGAGGGGAATATAAATCAAAACGATTGTGAATTTGTTTCCCTTTTTGACTTGCCGTCCTTTGTTTTCTTCTTTTTTTCCCGAGTGAGGGATGCATCCAAAACAATTAACTCATCTCACAATTGTGAATCACTGAGCAAATTTGTTACATTTCACACTCTGACATTCTGCATGTTCAGTAAAAAGACTGGGCCTCAACAAGTATATACAAAATAAATAAATACATAAAATATTTACGCACAACAAACAACATTTTCCTTTTTTTTTTACAGAATAAGTTCAGGACAAATTACATGCATAGCCCAGCCAAATAAATATGTCTACAGGATCTACAATTAATTTTAAAACCTAGAAGAATGGGGGAAAAGCAACGAGGAACGCCCCTTTGGTAAGGAAGACTGTTTATTGAAAAACAAGCCCTAACGGCTATCTGTTAGGTTGCGTCCAATAACACGCGCCTCGTACCCTCAACAAGGGAATTGATTGTAAGTTCCTATTTGCACAGTTTGTATCCCCGCGGTCTGCTCCGCATCTAATGAGAAAATATGCCAGAGAGGGTGGGGGAGAATGCGGCAGACTTGGCCGTGTCTCTGCCCCGGCGCTCCTGGCGTGCTTGGTGGTGCTAAGTGCTCGGCATAACATGAGAGATACTATTTCACCATCAAGGCCATGAACAAAATTGTCACGGATCGGGGACGAAACAGCTTGGATTAGTAGTTCTGCTAAAAGAAAATTACTACTAAAAATTTGAGTTGCAAAACTTCTGATAATTGGTTTTGAGGTTCAAACATAAGACCTTTAAAAGAGAACTGTAAAAAGTTTGTTGTTTTTTATTTTGTTTTGATTAATGGATTTGTTTATTATTAATTTGTTTTTAAGCATGTAGGTTAATGGAATTTTTATAAAACAGAATGAACATCTGGACATGTTGTGATTGTACAATTCGCTGAATGTATATGTAAATAATGTAAAATGTCAGTTGCATTGTTGATAAGTTAATCATAATTAAAGTGACAGTTTAAAATATTATATTCGACCACTTTTCACGTACAAGTTAAAGACAAGCTCGAACGAAAACGGCAACAAGTGATATTTGCTGAAACTTATTTCAAATGTTTTCAATCAATATGGAAATTGAGTTCACATGAGATTAAACAGATTTTAACTGTAAGAACAAAAAATATTTGGAAAATCCTTCTCAGGTGCATGTCAGAATGATTCGCGAAAGCCCCGTTACGTCATCAGTCATGTTTCGTCATTCTTGGGAGCTCCCTTTTGCATACTAGCCCCCTTTTTGCAACTTGGGTGTATAGTCATGGAGCTGGTTCAACAAAGCAACATCCCACATATGACGTCAAAGTATTATCATTTTGACGCACGCCGTCAACGGCAGAAGTGAAGCTATTTTTGCAAAACCTTGAGATAGGGCCCCATTTTGTGATCGATAAATACAAGAAATTCAGACATGTCAAACATTATAAACAAGTTAAAATAAGATTCCCGTTAAGAAAAATTGCTCGTCGAGTAGCTGACTTGATGATAATGACACATGTCTGGACCGAACAACAATTGTTTGTTTGGCATTGGACTTAAGAGCTCAGTCTTCTTGCCCAGGGTTGTGAGAATAACCAGCATTCGACCAGTCTCCACTCGCCTCCTCGCTCGTTCCTCCTGAAGGCCACGGCCTACTATCAGGTTCGTCTCTCCGCATCGATACCGGTAATGGTAAGGGGACCGCCCAGGGCGCGACTTGGTGATGAACCCCGCACTCTATAAGCCTCTCTCGTGTGTAATGTACAAGACACCGGTAGACCGTGGCGGTGTTGTTTTTTGGTATCGCGTGCTGGTCGCTCTGTGTGATATGCATTCGCGGTGGCTCGTGTTTCTCTTAATGATTATTATATTTTAAAGGAGACTAATCGTAACTCATGATTGAGTAGTCTAACACCATTTTTGTCTGTGGTTTTTAAAATACCTGTTTCAAGACGTTATCGTCTTTGTCAAGTTCTCTGTTTGTATTCGCTGTCATGTATACACATGTTTCCATTGTACAAAGAGAAAACCCGACTATCTTGTGTTTTGTTCTCCCTCCTCGGTTTCATGAATGCACTTGAATAACGCATTAACAAAACAGCTGCTCCGTGGTAAGGGTAGTCTCTACATAATGAATATGTTTGTATCCAAATATTGTATACAGACCTTTATCATGGTGTCGCACCATCTTGGTTTTTTTTCCAATCCAGCTCATTGTAACCTGGAAGAAAAAATAGGCTGGTTCCTTTCTCGTGCAATGATTGATAGCATTCATCACAGCCACTGAGTACAGGGAACAAGATCAAGATGGTGGCGGCATGATTACAAGTTTATTTTGTACTTTTCTCTTCGCCATTGGTCATGGTAGGCTGTTATCTAAACTTACACTACTGGGTGGTTATACTTCACATCAGTATAGATTTCTGGGTATTTTTATAACATTCTTTTACATTAAGAAAGGTGCGATCATTTTTCTGAACAATCTTACGAAGATCGTTAGCGTTTCAGATGCGATATTTCATGAGATGATTTAATCAGAATACGAACTATCGCTCTTTTAGAATGTCAACTGGCCTCTCGTTATCATGTTATCTATGTGTGGTAGTGTGGTCTGATGTAGACTACAATCGGTCCAAGGATCGATTCCCATATCAGCTGCTTGAATATAGAAAGCTTTCCGTAGGACTAGGTAATCACTTACACTCCAGAAACTTCCGGGTCAGAAATAACCCAGATTCTGACTCCCAAGGGGGTCAGACCAAATCTCGTTTCAAAAATTTGGATTTCTATTCAGATTCTGGGTCAACCTAAGCCAGAAATGGGTCATCCGGGTCGATTCTGACTCAGATTGACACGGGTTCCGGGTCAGCCTGACCCACAAATGAGTCAAGCCCCCTCTGACACGTACTCTCTAGGTCAATTCCGACAAAGGAGGTGTTTTTTTTAGAGGTTAAGCTCATAACGATAGGGCAAACAAGAATCATATCAGTTGTCTCTTTAAGAGCTAATTCCAATCGCTCACTGTGTTTGACATACTGATGATATATACGAACGCTTCTGTCCTACATATCATCTCTCAATATATTATTATTGTAACTGATCTAGTGGGAACATATTCAGCGGGGCTTTACACAATTTAACCCCGGGACATTCCTTGTTCAACACAGATCCCAAAAGTAAATAAACTGTAATGGAAGCGGGCTTTATCTTTTTTGGTCCTAGTCATGTCACCAATCAGTGATTTGTTGATACAGGTTTATAAAGAAAGGAACGAAACCACATTTTGTACAATTGTTACTGGCGCAGTCACGTCAAAGGCAGTCAAAACATTTCTCGAGTAACGTTCGCACGAGGATTTGGTTTAAAGGTAGGGTACAGCATCCTGTACCACCCCAGGTCCAGATTGTGGGGAATTTATTTACTTTACTTTTATTTATTTGTTTAACAATCTCGCTGTGACGGCGATGAAACCATAAATCAACGCACTGTGACGAAAGTCATGATTTAGGCATTTCCATTATTGTGGGAAGGGGGTGATTGGTGCAAAGTTTTTTTAAACAATCAAACCTTGCCAGGACAAAAAAAAAATTCTTAAACAGTTGAGCACTGGTTCAGATTTACATATTCATAGGTGTGTTTTTTTTCTCCATATAAATGTGAAGGACTGAAACTTGTTGTATCTATTCATTTTTATGTTTGTTTTATTTATGTATTTATTTATTTAATTTTTTATTTTATTTAGTTTTTATATGGATATTTTTTTACTATTAAATGTATTATCATTGTCTACTTCTTCTTCTTTTCTTTTTGTATTCATTTGTTATTTATTTATTGACTTATTTATTTATTTATTTATTTATTTTTTTTTTATTTTTTTTTATTATTTTTTTTTAAACTTATTTATTTATTCATTTGCTGTGCCATTCCCTTTAATAGGCTTCATTATAATCCTTGAACTGAAAGATTATGTATAGAGCCAGATCAATACATAGTAAAATCGAAATACAAAAAAAAAAATGAAAGTAAAGATTAAATTTCACAATGGTGACAACATAAATTTTGAGAAAATAAATGTTGACTTTATGGATATTTCATCGTTAATTAATATATAAAATGGAGAATAAGTGTTTAAAAAGTGGCGGAAAAGGGCCCTTCCTCTGCATAAAGTAGAAAGTTGATACTGACTGGTTGGTTACCACGAAGGCCTAAATCTAGACACAAGTTTCACGACCGAAGTTGACCTGAGATAATTTCAGGCGCACATTTATGCTCTTTTCTCCGTGGGGTAGGCTAAGGGCATAATGTCATTTCATTTATTTGCTCAAACAATGTTTCAAGAATGATTGTGATCCCTGTCCAAGAAAGAAGTTTCAAGTTTCAAGTTAGGGGGGGGGGGATAACAAACGTAACTTCTCTTCTACTGAGTGTCTTGAAATGAAACACGGCCGATAGCAAGTCAAATGGATATCGAAAAACACAGTCTTCAATTTCAATTCTGATGGGAATAGCGAATATGACTTCAACTTACACACAAACACGCAAAAAAAACCTATAATAATTGGCAGTGATACAATCTGATGGCATTTGATGCCCTAATCACGGGGCGCACTGTTCTGTGTCATAAGCTGTTCGAGTTGCCTCTCCGAAATGGATGTATTCAATTCGAGTGTAGCATTACCCTCAAAAATGTAATTACAATTTGGGGAAAAACTCAGGTTGCGTGCGTAATTACACCGACGCTGACATCCGCACTTACCGGTTACTTTAAACCCAACTCTGAAAGCCTAAGACTTTGAGTTATTGTTGCCCATCCAAGGTTTAAATTAAGTTGACATTGACATGGCTGACACATCTCGACTACTCGCGTTGACATCGCAGGCCTGCCCCACAAACCATAGATTAAGGATTTGGTTTTAAAGCCGTCCGCGGTAGCTTAGAGTAGGAAGCGATTTATAATGTACGCCTTTATGCCGGGTTTAAGTCATTCGCTCAGCGGAAAGGGTAGAAAGTGCAACTGTTTAAGGATGAAGATTATTTTGAGACTGGAGGCAAGACTACGGGGCTATGTAGTTAGCTAATGCTTGACGCCTTGTTAGTCAGCTGTCACCTGCCTCTCTACGGTGACCTGACACGAAACAGTCTTTACTGAAGCCACTTATTTGCTTCTTCTCCGGGTCTCACTTACGAGGTGAGAATTGTCGACATCGATGGTGAAAGTCGTTCAATAATATCGAATCGACCGGACTATAGCACAATATACCAAAATTATTAATACCTTTGCCTCGCACAGGATGTTATAAGAAATAATAATACCTCAATACGTAGCTTTTTGTGAAAAGAATATTATATGATTTTCCAATACACATTAATAATTTAGCTTGAATGTCACGTTTTCATATATAATGCTCGCCCTCAAGCATCGGGGATGTAGAATACAAAACAACATAAAATCAAAAGGCGGCTATTTGTGAAGTTGTACTATCATGGGAACGAGGTTGATCATTTTAAGATTGGCTTGAAAATGTATTCATTCATTTGTGTTTATATGTCCAAAGTTACTGAGTCGTGTAAAACGTCAAGTTGTCAAGAACCACTTGATCAAAGAATACCTCAACGGCATTCCTGTCGATTGTTTCAATGTATATTTTTAAGATGGCTTTTGTAACCTCTTAACACTTTACTGTCTGGGAGAGTTGTAATGCCTGGAACTCCATTAAAACTGTTGTGAAAGTTTTCTGTCAGAGTTCCCTGTATATTGGAGACTGAAGTATCCGTCCCAAGTACAGCGCCCGGGGACGACCAATAGTTCAGATCTAACGACGAAAAAGGTCAGCCGTTGCCCCAAGTTCAACCTCTACACCCCCCTTCCCATTTAGCTACCTCGATGTTTCCCTCTAACCGTCCAGGGCTGTAATATAAAACTTGGGTGAGATGTATGCAAATTGTAAGGTCTCCTATTGGATTTCGCCTGAGTGAGTTGTTTTAGTTCTTGAGTAGGATTTAATATTGCGTGTAAACAGGTCAATAAAAGACATTGAATAAACACAAACAAAAATGGACTCGTCACCAACTTTTCTCAACTGGTGGTAATTTTATTGGCCATTTTTGTACGACTTGGACAATGGGTGGAACGATCAAATTGGCTCATCAAGCACGACATATCATCCTGTCGACATTCTATCAAACCTATTGTGTCCGACAAACTATTAAGTCCGATCCATGTGTCCAACAAACCATTAGTTTTATCCGACACATTGTGATCGACAAACCTTGCAGAACATTACGGTTCGTGTCGACAGAACGTTGCGTAAAAGATAAGCATTTATTTGAAAATGTGTTCAGAAACCTTGAATGAATTTCTCCGACAGCGTGATAGTGCCGTTGCTGTTTGATTTTCGAGAGCAGTAAATTGTTATTTTCCAGAACTTTTTTTTTTTTTTTTTTTTAGAGAGAGAGAGAGAAAGCTGTTGTTTTTATTTTCAAGAGAAATAAACTTCATTAACAGGAGCAGCTTAAGACATTTTGTTCTCTATTCCCTTCTCTTCACGGGTATCGTCAGACCTACGGGTCGAAGTGCTAGTCATTTTTTTTAGTGTCTCTGGTTTCACTACAGAAATAAAGATATCAAAATTGACTCGTAGGAGAACACAATTCAGATGATGTATTCAAGGGCAATAGCATGATACTAAACTACAGACATCAGGAGCAAAACAAAAAATTAATAAACAAGATTTTCTCAATGAAATTATAAGCAAGGATCGTTGGTAACACTGAAAAAACAAGCGTCTTGGTGTTATTGCAAGGTTGCTGCACGTGATATCCCCCTTGAACACTAAATTGGACTGACACTTCTACCAAAACACTTGTAATTGCCGATTAAAAAGAAGAGGAAAGAAAAAGTGTTCCTGGCTTCTTCTTTTTTTACAAGAAGGCTTGAGTCTATCTTCCTGTGACGTCACCTCACATTGATTTTACGTGTCTAGCATATGTCGAAGTCTCCCCAATCTTGTGGCCAATTGTTTATAATGTGACAGCGTGACGGCTCCATGGTATGGATTTGTGCGATCTTCCCGCCATTGAGCAATCTTCCCGCCATAAAATATTCAGATTTTGCAGAGCACGAGTTTATGCTGTAAAGCTTTGAGTAATAGAAGTGGGTTTAAAGGCATCACCTGGCAGGTGGGAGATGTGTTGCGGTTGAATAGATCTCAAAGGGGGGGGGGCAAGCGAAGACAATCAAGAGACGGTGACTGTTTATAACATTGTTTACTGTTTTTGTAAAAAACTCTGCGACCAGAACGAGGCCGGGAGGCATAATTGTCTGGCCGCTTTATCTAGAATGTACGCTCGGATTACGATGCTATATGCCCCCTTTGGATATATTGACAACCAACTTGTTTTTTTGCTTTACAACGTAGCCACAACGAGGCCGGGAGGCAAAACAAATCTAGCCCCTCTATCGTCAATGTGCGCTCAAATCTCGATCAATGCACCCGTGCGCGCTTTGATGGAACAAGTTCACAATATTAAATGTTGGGCACTTGTTTCGTTAAAAAATAGTCTAGCACTATTCATATATGTGATAGTGAAAATGTTTGTGTCTGAGTATTTTTTGTTATCAGCTATTTTTATTTTCACTTTTTTTTCTCTTTCTTTTTTTTTATTTTTTTTCTTCTTCTTCTTCTTCTTCTTTTTTTTTTTTTTTTTTTTTTTTTTTTTTTTTTTTTTTTTTTTTTTTTTTTTTTTTTGGGGGGGGGGTCCAGATGTTACCTGTTTCTAATCCTCGGATTCTATTTTAACGACGTAAAGAGCTTTCAAATATTCCGGGTCATCTGCCATACGGTCAAAACGACTGCCGTTAAACTGGATTTATTATCGGTGGAGAAGTCAGAAATGCCCGTCGGAGATTTATGCTGCTTCCGGAACCGCTGTTTTAAAATCTGTAAATCCTTCGTTGTGCCGTCGCGCAAATAAATATACGGGAACTTGGCATGGTTTCTGCAGCTCGGGACGAGTTTTTAATCGGTCAGGGCGACCTTGAAATGATCCAGACGCCTCAACGAATTACGAACTGGCTGTGTGCGAGGAATGTTTTAAACCAGAGTTGTTTTCCCCTCAAATTATCGAAGAGGAAAGACGAAATCGGCCCAGAAACAAAAATTGATTGAAATGGTGTGCGGAGCATTGGAAAGATTAAACATTTAAGTGTTCATAAATTTGCACATGATGACAAGGTATGAAGATGGTCGCAACGGAAAACCTCTCGAAATATGTCTGCTTGAAATGCTTTAGTTTTTCAGAGATGAGAAAAACAATTAGTTTTGATTTCGCGAGTCCGTAACCCGACACAGTGCAAACCTTAAATGTATATTTTCCTTTACCTTTTTTTTTCTTGCGAATCCAATGATCGATTGAGCTTAAAGATAGGATCACATTTTGTGAATTATTTTGGCGACTTTGGAAAAATGTCTGTGGTTGTCCGTTTGAATGCTGTTGCCCATAATGCGGTCAGAGATGCGGTCGTTTCCGCTGTTACCTCACTAGACGTGGATGGAGGCGACGTTTTTGATGCAAAAAACAGTGGCAGTCTGTTGCACTCATATTATGTTCTCAATAACTAGGTACTATTTACAACTGAAAGGTTCTCAGGTGACCTTTGGTGTATCTTTACTGATGGTTGGGCCTGTTAAAATCAGCATTACGTAGAAAATAAATAAATAAAACAAATAGCGATGACCCTACCGTTCATGTATGTTTTTGATCGGGCAGAGTGGCGATACTGGTTTTCGACATTCACCAATGTCCACAATCGATTATCAAACCAGTCCTTTTGCAATATGATTTTTAAACATCAAAGCAGTCCAAGAGTCACCATGAATACAGACAAACATGACCTCGTCTTCTAATGGCCCTTTATGACGCAATGCAAATTGACACGATCGAGACAACCTTTTTGTTTCTCAGTCATCAAGTCTTTAGTCAAGTCTATGATGGAGAGAGGTTTGACTTCTCATCAAAACACATGACGCGTTCTGGACGCATCATCGTTATTAGCGAACTCGGTGAAATGTGTACTACATTTATTGCCTTTCCTTTTGGGGTGACTTCAATTTACCAGGATTAATTACAGCGGTGATGTACATTGTTTAGACGAGGCCAGTACTTTAATTTTTGACCCTGTGCATCTTTTAATAGCGAGAAGGGAAAACATAGCTAGTCAATCCATCCTTACAACAATAACTGTGTAATACGTAAACAGTTTGTAACGGGTAGTTGATGTCGTGAAGCAAAAGTTGAGGATTAATTTAGTACGACAGGTATGTGATGGAACTGCGCCTTTGATGACACAGGCATGGCATTTGGCACACAGTCAGAATTTGTCATGAGAAAGATATTTGGCTATAGTGCCACCACAGATTTGATTTGTCGAAAAAGAACTGTACAAAGATAGACGGAACAACCAAGCAAAGGGCAGCGATTTTGAAAAGTGTCCAAACTCTACAGGCGGTGTCCAAAAATACAATGATGCATCTGTCAGGGTAAATTCCATTTTGGTGCTCGATGTGGGATGGTGTCCTCCTCTTATTGTGTCTTCATTGTGTTGTGGGTATCTCGGGAATTCTTGAGAGGATTTTCGGCTGGTGAACTTCTGTGTAGGGTCCCCAGTTGGGCCATGATCCCCAGTTGGGCCATGATCCCCAGTTGAAAAAAAACACAAGGAGCCATTACCAAAAAGTTGAAGCAGAAACACAAGAGGGACAATAGGAGATCCCCGATTGCAGGTGTTTACACACTTGGGTATACATTACTTAATTAATGAAGTGCAGACATGAGAACAAAAGTTGTCCACGCAAGGCAGGGTATGGAAACACTGTATAGACTTAAACATGTCCACAAAGTTGTTGTTTTTTCACTGTGTTAAAGAATAAGGTTTCCTTAAGTGTACAGAACAAAGGAGTGACTGCAGTAAAGAGCTGCGTGTGTGTTTGGGGGGGGGGTGAGATGAACGATTCCATCTGCCACATATCGGGCATGATATAACTATGAAACTACGCTATAAACCTTTTTTTTTAAACCTGGACACATTTGCACTATAATGTTACCCCAAACCCCCTCCAATCCACAAACACACCCCACCCCCAATGGCCAAGTAAACCCCTTTTCGCTATGAGTTCCACGAAGTGAAAATATTGACTTTTTTTTTATATGAACGGCCCTCTAAGTCCATGTATCTCGTGGAGGTGGCTAATAACCATACTCTTATGATCAAGTTGTCGTCTACTCAGGTCGATATAATACACATGTTGACAGAGGAGTTATCCATTCTACACTGCCGTCACATCACACTGCTTTTAATGAAATTGCATTTTCTACGGACCCAGTTTGAGTTAGGGCGGCTTGATGTTTGTGTTGCAAACAAAGCCTTTCAGCTCGAACTGCTGTACTGATGTTGATTTATTGACTTTCGAGTCAACATTATATTAAATGGATCGATTGGAGTTGACGTCATATTGCTTTCGAAACTTGCAGTTTCACACGCCAAAAAAAAGGGAGGGAATCGTAAATTTGATTCATGCAATGCGATGATCTTCTGATTAATAATGGTTAAAAGGGAACACGCACCAATGTTTTCTGGAAGGAGTTAATAAATAGTTCCAATCCTCTAGTTTTTAATAAAACGCACAAACTTGTGGGGCAGTTTAATCCTCTGTGGTTGTAGTCCCGTACTTTTCGGTCGAGTATCAAGCACTGCTGAGTACATGGGTGGGCAAGTGGTACTCAAAGTATACGAGTATTTGGGCCATTCAGTACGAGTACATGATAGAGTGTCCGAGTATTCTGATATCCAAGATACTGAGTCCAACATGCGAGTACCAAGTACTTGAATCTTCGGGTACAGGTACGAGAACGAGTTCTTCGTGTAAAACATTCTGCAAAAAGAGGTACATAAACATTTCTTGTTCTTTTAACTAATTTCTATAGACGTCAAGTGTGCTTGTTATGATAACCATCTTTTAAAAATGAATGCATCGAAGACAACTTTAATTTTACTCTGTCCAGAGCTTTTTTCCCATAATCCTTGCATTACGAACAAAAAGAAAAGCGGAGTGGAAAGTTGTATTTTGAACACGATAACTTAAAATCGAGTTCGAATATGAGTGTTTTTGCTTTACGAGCACCATTAAAATGGTACTCGAGTATATGTACTCAAGTACGAGTAACATGTACGAGTACTACAACACTGCTGGGGGTCGTTGGAGTTATTTATTCTCCCCTTAACAGTATTTCAGATGACAGTGTTTTACCTGAGGATTGATACCTAATGTGAACTTCATATACACGTGAGCTTAAATATTAATATTAATATTACTTTAGTTTAGTTTATTATTACTAGTTTTAATTCCAAAATTAAAAATTCTGTCGTTTTAATGAAAGAAAATTTATTATTTTAATCATCGGGTTTGCTGTATTATTATTCTGAAAGAAGATTTCCCGCTCCCTAGTTCATCGATGTCTCTCGGTGGGGCCGTACTTGACCTAATTGAGTGCATTATATTCAGTTCGCGCCAAAAAACATTTCAGAGCGAGTCCACTTGATGTTGGCGCTATTGGGCTATGTTAGGTGAATCTTATGACCAAGTGCCTAATCTGACAGAGCTGCTTAGCGGCCGATTTTGTGCTTACTGTGCGATTTCGTTTTCATAGCGCTGCTAACCGTAAGCAAGGGGGAAAAGACATGCTATAACCTTCCGGTATTTATTGTTAGCAAATGACTGACGTACCATGCAAATCTATGTGAGCGTACGAGCTGGCTGCCTTACTGTCTTGCTAACCTGGGAAATACGCTTACGCTTAAATGACTTATTTTGCTTACCTTTAAGAGGTAAGGTGGTCAGGTTGGAGTTGATGTATTTTTCCCAACCTTCCACATAGGACCCCAGTTCGAGTCACGCCGGGGGGTACATATGTGGATTGGGTTTTCAGTCCCTACATGACTGCGTAGGAATTTCCCCTGGAATAATTCTTTCAACATCAAAAACTGAAACTTCCTTCATTGTCTTCTCTCCATTGTACAATGATTAAGTTCGCTTTTCTGACAGCCTTTTGGCTTCAAACACATAATAAATGAAACGAAATGAAATGAAGAGTTCTATCAAACTTGCATCGATTAAAGACATTGCACAAAGAGAGTGCTCTTTACAAATATCTCCAAACTTCCCAAAATAGGTCAGATCTTTCAAAAATTAATGCAAGTTTATACTTTTTTTCAGACAGTCTGATACACAAGTTAATCATTCAAGTTCGAACCCATTAAATTCTCCAATAAAATTTTACAGCGTTAGGGAAAACTCCCGGCGTTAATTCGTCATGAACACAAACCACAACGGCGAGCAGTGGAAACTTTTCGAATACGAGGCACGTTGCTCTGTACGGATCAAAGTCCAAGACGTGTTGTTACCAACCAGGTAAGGCATTCGTGCAATCACCCCGTATCTCAAACAGTTATTCTATATTGTGACCCAGACATTACTTGTTTGTTTTCACTTTCCCCACTATGCACGGAGGATCAATAACGATAAGTGAAACAAAGCGAACAGAACTCCTTTTGTAAGTTAAATAAGCTGATAGATCACTCTAGCAAGCCGGCTGTATATGCGCAGTATCAAAACCTCACCGGATGAGATGACATTAAGGTCTGGGTGTCTATTTCTGTGCAGGCCATTTGCACTTTGTACGCCAAGATTTGGCTACGGGTTACATCATGGTCCTACACTTTGTGGACAGTTTTTGCTGAGTTTAGGGTTGAATTTGAGGATGATAACCTTATCTTCATAAATATTTGCTCGTGAGTTTGAGAGAAACTTTATATTTCGGGCATGTTTGAACGCTACATACAATTATAATGGTGTATTACATCAACGTACATTTGCCTGTTTGTGGATTTCATTCGGGGCACTCTCTTTTTAATCAACATTTGCAATAACTGTATTTAAAATGAAATGTAATTATGACTTCTGTTTTCTGAGACAGCTAACACCGTGAAGTCAAAATCCCTTTATATTAAGGAGGGACGTCTACGACAATCCCAGGAGAGTAACATAAGACATAAGAAATTGGCAAAATAGATTACATTTCACCATAAGACGGTTGAAGACTTTCCCGCCGGAAATGTAAGGGGGAAACTCCAAATTATTATTAGTTTCTTGCCAGCTCTTTGTATTAACATCTTTTTCGTAACTGGGGGGCAAATGTGTTAATTGTGCAGGAAGCCCCCAACGCATTTATCATTATTGTCATATGATATAGTGCTTACTTATGCCGAGTACCGAGATGAACTTTTCCGGTGACATCATTACTTATGCTTTGTCTTGTTTTACGTCTTGGTGGGAAGCATGCACGGGAGCGGACCCTTACAACGGGATGAACTGTCGTAGCCTCGGGTGGGGGGAAGGCAGTGCAGACCGGCAGTCTTCATTATAACAGACATCTCTTCTGTTCGTGTGTTCCTCACTGCAGGAAGTAGTGTTGTGGGGGGACTTAAAGGTGTGTAATGGTCTTAACTACGATGATGAGATCAATTTGTTTCTGTAGAATTGGTCTCCTTTGTGATGACTTTTTTTTTCTCCAGCCAAAGATTGCACGAAGAGCATTCTGTGGATATTGCTTGTACACTGTTAGCTACATTGGCTGCTTGATATGTAGGGTGGAGGGCGGTGCCCCCCCCCTTGTGTCTTCATATTGTGCTCTGGGAACCTCAGGAATTCTCGAGAGGACATTGAGGGGGGGGGTACTTCTGTACAAGCGGAAAAGAGTGTGTTAGAGTAAAGTAACATTTAGGGGGGACACCGTCTGCCATTATATCGGGCATGGTGTAGTGAGCTGGGCATGGATTTGCCGTGTCGCAACACCGCAAGGGAGAGCAAATGGGGGAAGGGGTATAGAACAAAAATACAATGTTGAATCGTGACCAATGTTTAGTATCATGTGAGGTTCGTTGTCTCTCCAATGTTCCTTTTCAAGTAATTCAAGGTCATTTAATAAGGACTCGGCTGTAAAACGAGCATCACTTGTGTTATTATGAAATTATGTTTCGTAATTATTTCAGAGAGTAGTGTTCATTGTTAAGGTAATGTAATTTTTTCTTTGTTATTAAATAAAAATAACTTATTTGAAAATTTGAAAAGGGTATCTAGTCCTGCCGTTAGCACTGCTCTCTAGCTGGCTCCCCTCAGTGCCTTATGCATACAGACTCAGTGATAAAGTCAACACTGAATCAGCGTAAAATGCCGGACTTGATGACGTGAGACCACGTGCGGTCTGTGGATTATGCGTGTCTTTTGCGTTGTCTGTGCATGGGCCAGAAATAGCGCAAAGATTGTGGATTTGTGGGGTCTTTACATTTCCGTTCAATTGTGCGATTGAGGTGAGGTGTAGGTCTACAGTTTGTCTTTCCCTTGTTGTCACGTCGAAGAATTACTTATGATTTGGCTCTTTAAAAAGCCAAGATCTGAAATTTATGACACTTAAAGTATGATTTTGAACTTCAAAATCATAATTTTAACGACAAATTGTACAGTAAAACTTGTCGTCTCATCAACTTTTACTTATTTCATTTTAACCATGGGCACAACGCAACTCCGTAAGGAATCAAACCAAATAACAAAAAAAATTGAACAATCCATTAAAGAAACAGTCACACTTCGGTATTATGACCCCGAAAAGAAATTGTGAAAGTTAGTTTATATCCGAAAGCTTTAAAGATGGTAATGGCAGTAACATCCTGCGAAATCATTTCGTCTGAAGTGCCCTGGTTATTAAACATGTTTAATCTCAACTATCGCCAGTAGTCGACTTTTGTAAATGTCCGTGACAAATGCTGCCCTGACTGCGACCAGAGATGCGGTTGGTACCCGCAGTCACCCCGCTAAACGTTGATGTATCCAACGCTCTTGATGAAAATTCCATGGTAACTTTGGGGTGTTTTTTTTTCCTCAACAAATTATAGGCACTGTTTTCAACTGAAACTTTCAAAGGTGACTTTCATCGTATCTTTCTTGTTAATTTTGCACACAAACGCCCGGCATTACGTTGACGAAAACCAAAATTAAGCACTGTATTCAACTAAAACTTTCAAAGGGACTCTTATTGTATCTTTCTCAATTGTGCTCATAAATCAGCATTTCGTTGACAAAAACCATATGATGGCATTACCTTCTCGAACTGAAGGTTCTTTATCATTTGCTCTTTGATTATTTACTTCTTTTTCTCCACCTTAATAGTTGTCGAGTCCGTAACGAGATAAATTGACCTGTCAGACGATTTAATAAAGGCGTATAGTCTACTCTCAAGTCGTAAAATAATCAGGATACCTCGATGATGATCACCGAATCATTGTCAAGTGCACCTTTAAGATTAAAAAAAAACCTCCTCAGGATGAAACCACCTGACATTGAGATGTACGGGGCAGATATTGCCTCTACACCCAACCCAACCCCCTTTTCCCTCCATCGTAGCGGCCGTGTCCGCACCTCATTATGTGAGGCTTTAACCGAATGTCCGCAGGCTGCCCGAGATGTCTGGCGCCACTCTGTCCCGTACCGTAACACCGGCTGGAACCAAGTCTAATCAAGGGAAAAAAACACCACTGAATACATATTTTTCTTCCGAGTTATTAGCCAAGTATAACATCCCGTAGCTTGGAGGACTGCGTCACGTGGTCTTGTGGGGGCGGGAAGCGGAGGATGAGAAGCGGTGTTTGATGAACTTCGAAAGCTCAGTCCGATTGTGAGTTGATTGTGGCAATGTATATACTGGGCATTGCTAGCCATTACTGAATTCCATTGTGAATCAGTGCATAGGACTACCAGTGATTATTGTTTAGTTCAACCAATAAATTAACTAGTAATGACTAAAGAAATATTACATCAATGATTCTTTGTCTGAATTGTATGTTAAATATAATACCTGTACCATTACTGGATTTGAATTGAATTGAACTTAATTTCTTACAGATAAAGATATGTACAAACAAATCAAACAATTTCATTAAATTACCAAGAAGAGAAACATACATATATACAACAAATAGAAATGTATAATGACTATAATACAAATACACAAATGAAAATTTAATGAATATCACAAGTAACTGGAAATCAAAAGCTATTCAATAAAAAGAACTATCACTCAATATTACTAAATTGAGAAAAACAAGTTGTCAGCTAAAACATTACTACAAATTCTAACAAAACAAAGTAATTTGAAAATATTGTCCTCAGAAATATTTCTCTCTTATGATTTCCTGTGTTATACCGATAAGAGGAAAAAAAATCCAGAAAATACCAAAATACACCAAAGATATCCCACAAATTCGGACAGACCTTTGTTTACGCATTGACTCTGCAGACCAAGTGATTGTTAAACTAAAAAAAAAATCCGCAGATAGTTACCAATACTTCCTTTATGTTGGTCAACTTTGACAACAGTTTGCCAATAATTTAAAACAAAATGGTAAGGCAGGCCTCAAAAGTAATGACAAGGTATGAATATATCGTAATTCGAACCCTTATTGCTTCGTTAACATTTCAGAAATTGGTTCTGTATGCAGAATCTGACCCTAGCTATTCGGAAAAGAGCGCACTTTTCTAATTTGATAAAGCTTTAGTCTTACTAACGATGTCAAAGTAGCAATGTCAAACAAATTATCAAGAAATAAAGCGGGTGTTCAGTTATATATTGCAGTTGTGTAAAAATAATAGGGAGAGAGAACGAAATTGGCCTGCTCAGCACGGGCTCGTATATCACAATTTATTTACAATAGTCGATGACGGCACGCTGAGATGTCCCGAAGACACCGCGATGCTCGACTCAGTCCCGAGTTTCGCCCTTTCTCAACCATCGATGGTCGTTAAATTTAAATGGGGCACTTTAAAAAGCAAGCTCCGAGGACGAAAGGCTTCAACCGTCACTTTCCGCAGGATCTGGTTACGACGATCACAGTCGTCCAAGGCTTCTCAACAGGCATGTCCGCCTGTCAAACCTCAACAACAGCCTCCCCAAAAAAGCAAGAAACTGCATCAAGAACTATCATCGCTGGTAGGCCGTCGGCACCGTCATGTCTGCCTCGCAGAGGTTTTAAAGTTGTCTTCATTGTCACATCTGCTCTACTTAAAAACAACCTTTTTTTTTTCCTTCCTTTTCTTCGATAAAAAAAAAACACCACATTTTCCCCCTCCTTTTCTTCGATAAAAAACAACGAAATGTTTCCTTCATTTTCTTTCAGATATCTTTTTCTGTTCATTTAATTTGTTTTCTTAAGTTCCAATTCAAGTCATTATTTGTTTCATTCAACTGTTGTTTTCAATCAAAATATTACGAATACAATTAAGCAAAACAACAACCGCAAAAGATGGAGGAAAAAGAGTTAACCTATGCATACCAAAACAGTATACAATACAGTATTCTCTTGCAAGAGAAAACCAAAGTATTGACCTACTTTTTTGTGAGCTTATTATTTTATTGTTATTATTATTTTGTTATGCAAGTTAGCCTATAATTAAGCTATAAAAGCCACTCTCGTTGGGGGGGGGGGGGCTTCATTAAGAAATATTTAAGATGAAAATAACCCAGGGAAGCTAAAAGTAGGACTTGATATTCCTCTTATAACAGTCTAGACTGGAACAGGAAACAAAATAATTGCAAGACAGAATGATACAAAAAATTAATGGCATGTTGAAGATGTGTTGTGATTATTATATTATTTTTTGTAATATAACAAAATTGTAATATTATTTAGGAGGTGCCGCAGCACTATTTGGGGGAAGAGTGCCTTTGTTCAAATCGATTTTGAGAAACCTCAGGGATTCCAAACAGTGTATAATTAATTAAGAAAACGGCGTGATATGAATTATTGTTGTTTGTTGTGCGCAAGCATTTTGCGCATGCTTTTTGTTCGTGTGTGTATAGTGAGTGAAACTTTAAATTAAGTCATAGTTGAAGATGGAAACATTTGGAGCGGAATTATCTTTTATAAATACCGACTCAAACTTCAAACTAGGCAAATTTGAGATTATAAAAACTAGTTAACTAACTATTATAACTAATATAAAATTATTATAACTATCAAATAATACATACAACTAACTAATAAGTTAATACTAACTAACTAATACATAAAACTACTTTATTTTACAACCAACACGAGACGAACGGATCGATTAAATAATTTATTCATTTTGTCGTGTAGTATTTTACCATGGGCAAGTTCGATCAGCGACCATTTGTCAACCACTAGTCAATGTTCCATGGTTACCTATGCATGAAATGCATCCTGAGTACCAGGCAAAATTGCCCAATGCTCGACACTAGTCAACTATAGTCCCTTGATCGAACTTGCTCCATTATGCACATGACGTCACTTGGGTTGGGCGCCCTCGCCAAGAGGTCAGAAGGCAGTTGTTCAGTCCTGTGCGCCGCACGTACAAACCTGTGCCATACCATTGTCTCAACATCGGTTTACCTCGAAGATGGTAGATTGATGACGTCAAATGCATAAGGTCTATTGGGCACCAATTAACCACAGGAAACATGGAAAAGTTGTTTAGAAAAGACTGTAAGAACACTGGTGTGTTTCATTGAAATCGGGATTATTTTTGTTTTTATGCCAGAGTTTGATGTAGCTTCACTTTAGTTACACACACTGTAATCTTCCCTGAAGCACGCTTTTCAGTCCGGAGCACGGTATCCCAGTTCAGGAAAAACTAGAAGAAGAAGAAAAAAAAACTGCTCCAAGCAATTTTCTTCGAATTAGAGGCAGGATGTCTAAATCTTGGCGAACAGTAAACCATTCCAGCCCAAACTTGAAATTGACAGTCGTATAATAAGCCACACACTACAGGCATTCTTTATCCGTCATTTCCTTCGGACATGTAAAGTTTTTATCGCTTGGAAAATGCTAGTAAATCCACCCCTTAATGTAAAATGACGGAAAGGGATTTTGAATTTCTTTGATTTCTTCGCAAGTTTTATGTAGGTCACCCAGTAAACCCTAATGCCTCAGCTTTACTGTGATCCAACTCATCTTTTTGTGTAAGTCTTCGTTTGATAACAAACCGTTAACATTGGTTTTAGAGCAATTTTTTCTCACTTTTGAGCTATACAACTGTGCAATTAGTTGTAGCTGGACATAAAGTGACGTTATAGTGATGGGGATTGTAACGAGACTGCCAGGGTAAGTCGTACTTTCTTTGAATTGAAACTGGGCTCGATTTTCCAAACACTTCATCAGGTGAGCTTGTCAATATCGCCACGGTGATTTGTGTTGTGACATCCCACTTTGCTTTGGACTGGTAAACGGTTTGACTTGCTATTGACTGGGTCTGGCTGCGACCCTTGGTCTGGCTGCAACCCTGGGTTTGGCTGCGACCCTGGGTGTGGTTGCAACATTGGGTCTAGCTGTCACCCTGGGTCTGGCTGCAACCCTAGGCCTGGCAGCAACCCTGGGTCTGGCTGCTACCCAGGGTCTAGCTGTGACCCTGGGTCTGGCTGCGACCCAGGGTTTAGCTGTGACCCTGGGTCTAGCTGTGACCCTGGGTCTGGCTGCGACCCTGGGTCTGGCTGCGACCCTGGGTCTGGTTGCAACCTTTCATCTTGCTGCGACCAACGTCTAGCTGCGATCCCATGTCTAGCTGTGACCCTGGGTCTGGCTTCGACCCTGGGTTTGGCTCCGACCCTGGGTCTGGCTGCGACCTTGCGTAGGGTATCAACCCTGGGTCTGGCTGCGACCCTGGGTTTGGCTGCGACCACGGGACTGGCTGCGAACCTGGGTGTAGCTACTGTTCTGGCTTATGTGTTTATCCTAGATTACGATAGCCAAACTGGACCCAAACTGGAGATTCAAAACAAACCTCCTGTACCTTGTGATTTGATAGGCATTGTGCAATAAACGATCGCGTTTGACTAAAAACGATCGTTCATGGTTTTGTTTTAAATAAGTCTAACAAATTTCCTTCCTCTTTTTGACCTTAAATCATGTTGTTCAAAAAAAAAGATAAAACTCATTACATTTATTTTATTGTTATTATTATTATTGCTACTTGTATAAAGTACATTCACTCTAATCTTCTTACTTTAAACAAACAAAGCTTATGAGAAAGAAAAAAACCAATAAAAGCAGAACATTTCGAATAGACAGACTGACACAACACAATTAAACTACTCTGGTTTGCTTGAAGTTTCTTGTGGCGAGTTTTTGAATAACACTCTAGAAACTCCGGAGTCAGGGTTGACCTGGATACGGAGTCAGGGTTGACCAGGATATGGAGTAAGGGTTGACCTGGATACGGAGTCAGGGTTGACCTCGATACGGAGTCAGGGTTGACCTGGATATGGAGTAAGGGTTGACCTGGATACGGAGTCAGGGTTGACCTGGATACGGAGTCAGGGTTGACCTGGATACGGAGTCAGGGTTGACCTGGATACGGAGTCAGGGTTGACCTGGATACGGAGTAAGGGTTGACCTGGATACGGAGTAAGGGTTGACCTGGATACGGAGTCAGGGTTGACCTGGATATAAAGTCAGGGTTGACCTGGATACGGAGTCAGGGTTGACCTGGATACGGAGTCAGGGTTGACCTGGATACGGGATCCGTTGTGCCTGACCCATTTATGGGTCACAATGATTCAGAAATGGGTCGAACTGAATCCCAGTTCGAAACCCATTTTTGAAAAATCTGTTTCCATGTCAGCCTGACCTTAAAAAATTGCCAGGTCCCCTTTGAACCAGAGTGATAGGCCTAGCTGGTAATTTTGGAATTAGGTTGTTACCAACAACTTACAAATTCTTAACTATGATAGAAATAAAAAGGTATACGAAGGAATCTTTAAAATAATGAGTTAATTGATAAAACAACCACGTCTGTATTGCATAATTGACATTAGCAATTAATGAAATTATTTTCATAATCCTTCTTAACGTTTGGCTTTCGCAGTTTGTAGGAATTGCCACACAAACCCAGCAAACGTAGACCACTCGACACGGGTCCGTCTGACTAAGTAGTTCGACTTTAGCCCTCGAATCAGATTGCAATTATTGGTAACATTAGGTTGTCGCCAGCAATTAATGCCAGTCATTATTCCACATTCTTTTTTTTTATTTTGGCCGAGTATACACAAAGTCACCTGGATACAATAGCATTAGGCCTATGTAAACGTACATAGGAGGGGACCATGCCGGGCTCGTGGTGGCCATTACGGTTCAAGTAGTTGTAATTGGGCGCCGTGGTACCACGTTGTTTGCTATGATAGCTGGAATTGGCTGGAAAATGGTATTGGTTGATAAAAGGGATTTTAAACGTTTATCCGAATCAATGTTTTCACCATCAATACTTTTTTAAAGTCAGCCTGTAGTATTTTCATTTTTAAAATGTATGTAGGCCTATGTTGGTAACATTAACAACAATAATAATCATCTTCACTGCTGAAAAAAACAGTAAAAGCTTGGGGTAAATAGGTAAAACATAAATTGACTGCGGTGCTAGCTTTCCAGACGGACAAAAACGATTTGTTTGCGGAAGTAGTACCAGTATAAATTTTTGTATTTAGTAAGCTATTTTTTCCTCACCAATATTAATGCAAATGCAAAATAGGTATGCAGTTTCTTCCTTCTTGATGTCGTAGAGTTTTGCCATAGTTATTTTTACCATCAGCATGGGGATTGGGTCGATGAAAAAAGCAAGGATCGATTTGTTTCAGTACAATTCGTGACGTTGATGAATTTTTTGTTTATTTGAATAACACCCTGTTTAAGCGCCCGGAACAATTCTACAACATTTGAATTGTAGAGACTTATTGCAGATAATTTCAAGATACCACGGTCAGATATTTACCTTCGTATCAGTAACAGAATGAAATGACAATCTTGAGATCTCAAACTAGTTTATTTTTAGTTTTTTTTTAACAGGATTTTCCGCATTTGTTTGAGCTACTTGACTAATCACCCGGTGACAGGAACTGTTAGTGAAAACTACATATGAGAAACGAGAACCAATGTTCCTTGTATCACACGAGCCATCATTGGTTTGTTCCCTCGTGTCAATCCAGTAACGGTTTACCCTGGCATCCCGACTGTGCTCAAATTCGATTCATTAGACTTGCTGTATTCCGCGCGACCTGCTCAATTCAGGGGACAATTTGCGGGTTCTCCGATCGCGGGAGATTTATCATTTCATCAAATTAGATTGGCGTGGTTGGCAAATGGGTGAGAGAGAGAGAGAGAGAGAGAGGGAGAGACTAAGAAGAACTTAAAGAAAGATAAAGGACGCAGACAGACGATGTTGGATAAGGAGGGGATAACCGGGGAATATTCAAGGGTCTTCATTTTGTAGGTCTCTCGTGACTGACTGAGAGCGTGGTGGGATGCTAAGCGTGGGTGGGAGGGAGTTGAGACACTGCTATTCACGGTAGACGAGGGTTGTGTGGTTTTTTTTCTATCTCTCTCTCTCATCCGTGCATTGTAAAGCAGCGCGGGAACACCGGTCTGTGTTGTGATATAGCCGGTGATTTTATCGTGTCGTGGGGACAGCCACACGGGACCCGACAGTCTCGCATTCAATCAATTCGTCATTCACGGCTTGTCAGTCATAATCGCATTTTATCAAAAGGCGGATTCTGTTCCAAAACCATTACAAACATGAAAGATGTAAAGCTTATAAAGGTATTACGGTTTCTGATGCTGTAAAAGGTGGGCGCCCGGATCTTGCCTGATGTGATTACCAGTGCTCAATCATCTTATTTTTTTTCCCCGTACATTAAACCTGGGCTTAAAGAAACTACACATCATACTTTTATATAAGTTCAAGCTCACAGCGTGTGACAACGATAGCCAAGGAGTGTGTTAGGTGTACAGCTATATCTTTGAGATGAAAGAGATATCGTATGACCAACCATAGGGACATCTTGCCCCCGCGTTTATTTGTTAAGAAAATCCACCAAACCTCATTAACACGGTAGAGTGTAAGTCCCTCGAAGATAAATATTTGTATCAAGTGTCAATCCCTCTTTGTCTTTTCTGTGATTTTGCAGAAATTGTTTGGTTTGTTTTCTTAAAGATCCATTTCTATATTTTGACACCTAGTCGGTTAACGGCGTGGTCCACCAAACCGCCGTGTCTGCTCTCTACTAACCTCGTGATGTGTGGCATTTTAGTCGGTTGCAATACTTTCAGCAATAGCAAGCGTTCTTTGGAGAATGAAAATTACCCGGAGCAACTGACAAAATATTCCAGGGGCTTTGTTAGAGGTTTCGACCGCGAAGACTCCTCCAAAAGCACCATGGTCTGTTTGTTTGGGTTTAAGACCTTACATTGTTAGATTCTTAGTTTGCGGTAACACCACGTGTGTATCAACCTTGCTGTCTAGATTTGTTCTTTGAAAATTTGTCTTGCCATTAATTATTCTGCCGCGGAGTAGAATGTGGAATTCGGGAGACTACTTAGGTCTTTAAAGAACTGCCCTGCTGATTAAGTACTTAATTGTTATCCACCAAAGTAAATTCCAATGCAATAATAATTATGTATGTCTTAACCAGGTCGTATATATGTTCTTATGGCGATCCAAGTAATGACATTTCAGCTCACGAAACATCGCATGTCTTATGATGAATTATAGTTTTATAATATGTATTGATACGCATTACTCGCTCTATAACAAGTAAACATAGGCTTATCGTTAAATATGTTTTGCCTTGAGGTGGATAAAGAGATAATGGTTTCGTCAAAACACACATAGGTGGATTCTGCTGTTTCAGAAAGTGGTTTAAATAAAAGTCGTGGATGGTACACGCGAACGCAATTGGACGTAATGGAATTGTATTTACCTGTGTGATACATTTGTGTTGTTACTGAAGGTGTTCCGCACAGTCAATTGTCTAACATTTCTAATCTCCTTTTAGACTTAAATGTAATGGATCATCCTTGCAAACGAATGTCTGGAAATGTGCGATTTTGGGTCATAAGTGTTCGCATGAATGTTTTATTGGAAATGGAAGAAGGTCATGCTATGCATGTCTTTCAGGTTTGAATGTCAGATGAGGGCCACATCTCGTACGTTCTTCTGCTGTTATATTATTTAAATGCTCAATGACGTATGAGAAATAATGCTTTAAAACACACATAATCTGGCACAAAACAATGAAACAGGGCACTGATTTGGTATACTTTCATTTACTAGGGCAACTGAGATCAACATTTCCTGTGAATCCTTTTTGAGCTACTTCTTAATTCCCTTATGTGTGTGAAAACTAATTGAAGTCCATGTTTGGTTAATTTAATTGAAAAGTGGTTCTCTGTAACGAGAATGTTTTTATAGTTCCTGTCTATTCTCGACATCTGAGGGCGCTGTCTCAGTAATATCATTTTAGAGAAACGATTGTTTTGTGGCTGTTGAAATTTTTTAACAATGAAATTTCGAACCGTGAAGAGAATTGTGAGAACAATTGCGTTTATTGCCATGAACTGACACACTAACAAATCATTACAGAAAAGAAAGATTGCGACTCAGCAAAATAACCTAGAATTCTGTCCACTTTTTGTGCATGAACTAAATGCAGCATTGAGATTTCTGTCCCTGCCTGACCCGACACCATACTTTTGTTCATGAACACGGTACACAAATTTGGTGCGTCTCCAAGGATTGCGTTTTGTTTAATACAATTATTTCACGAACCCTTTAAGGCTGCGCGTTTTGCCGGACGTGGTTTGTTTTTTTCGTATAGTGTGAATGGCAATGGACGTGAGTGTGAATGAAATTTGGAAAGAGTATAACTGCCGGGTTGGCCCAGGTATTGTACTCGACACTCAAGTGTTACAGTCATGTCATTTATAACACAGTGCTTATTGAGCTTTTATAGCCTATGTCCAATTTATAATAAAAACACACCTGATATATGCAACCAAAGCTGTTTGAAACGTGGACGGTACAACACACTCAATCTGTGATTATATTGGATTAGGA
Source organism: Pisaster ochraceus (assembly GCA_010994315.2). Lineage (NCBI taxonomy): Eukaryota > Metazoa > Echinodermata > Asteroidea > Forcipulatida > Asteriidae > Pisaster > Pisaster ochraceus. The sequence goes on from CM021530.1 coordinate 2,768,320, forward strand.
AAGCCCTTATTGAATTAGATTGCATGAGTGATCAATTCCTTCTGGAAGATGTTATAAACTACGGACCATCTGGAAAGTGGCATTCATGTAAAATGAGAAATAATTTCCAGAATTAAATAACAATAATAAAATGATGTAATTTTAAGATGCGTTATTGTGAAAGAGGACGTTGTTCCACTGTGTCTTGAGGTCGTTGACACGGAGTAAATACTTTATCTTTTCTCGTCCATATTTTTTTATATTTATTTTTTATATTATGTCTAGATACTATGAAAGAAGTTCATCTTCCTTGTTATTTATTTTATTCTATTTTCACTGTCTCAAGTTTGGCTTGATGAAAATGCTCTTTTTACCTTTAGCCAGAACACTATCTGTAAATATAAAATAACTTTGTATTCCTCTTTTTTTTTAGTGTACAAATATTTTTCTGTAAGTATTGTAATTCACATTTCTTGAGTGAAAACAGCTAGAACGGATTTTTGACTGTTAGAATGGGGTTTGTTCACCTCAATATCGGGCTTACCGATTACACTCGGAATGAACCATGTTGGTTCATTTCCTCGCATTTATTCATTCTGGTTGTGAGGCAAGGTTCTCCCTGAAAAGATAACTGAATAACTTAGCCAAGAAACCCAATATTGATAAGAGCAAAGAATGAAATTTCAGTTTTAGATGTGGGAGGAAAACCCCAAAAGAACGATTCCAGGGGGAAAACCCACGAAATCGGGCAGGGACTGAAACCCAATGCCCCTGGTGGGATGGCGAAGGCATCTAAAGATACCGCGCGCCAAAACGACCGCCCCCGATTGTGATGGGGGCGGGGGGTGCAACAGTATCATTTAAACCTACACTATTTTGGATGGGAACAAAATAAGCTGGCATGAAATTTTGTTTTGCTATTAAACTTCCTGACTGAACCTATTAATTAAAACAATTATAGACCTATTATGTACTTTGTATCCAATCATGTTTAAACATGCAGTTGGGTTTCGGGGAAACCTATGCATAAATTAGATCAAGTGTATATGTTCGAACAGCATTTTTGTTTGTACTATAACAAGAGCATGGTTATCGATTCCTTGTAAATCATTACTTACCACCTGGAAGTGTTGCTTCACAACATACTATTGCGGTCATAAAAGCTAGTTTTACATTTTTAAACACGAGCGCCAGACCTTTCTTCCTTCTAGCTTTGGGATGGTCAGAATGTTAAAGAGGTATAATACAGGACTGGTGGGGCTGACAAATTATAGTCGCTGTCAGTGTTTGTGTTTTTTGTGATCAACCATATACACGAAATAGCAAACCTGTGGAAATATGGGCTAAATCCGTCGTTTGAGTCATGATGAAATAGTGAGAAGCTACGCACAATTTTCAGCCTGTAGGCCGCTATAAACACATTGTCCTTAATTGTGGTTGTAGCAATCGAAATCAGCTAGTGTGTAATTATGTTAAGGTTTCCCTGGGGTCGATTTCACAAAGATAGTCCTAGCTTAGGACTAGTCCTATATTAAAAACTTAAGGCTTGTCCTAAGTTAGGACGAGTAACTCGTCCTAACTCGAGATAAGACTAGTCTTTTAACTCTTTGTTAAAAATCCACCCCAGGTACAGTTTCATCGAATATGACTCAATTTCAGATGGAAATATTTTACAGAAGAAATGGTTCTAGTATGAACTTCACAATCAGTAAGGTAAGACTAAAATTAAACAAAATGTTGTTTAACCTTACCTATCCTGTATAATACCTTTAACTTTGGGGGAAGGAAATTGTGAGAGAAAAAAAGGGAAAATAAGTAAAAGTTGTCCGAAGTCTGGAAACTAACGATGCAGGAGTTTAACCTTGTGAATTAGTAAGCTGGTAAGAGGTTTTTAGGGCAAAACTAGACCTCGGGTGTTCTAATGCATTTTTCAATTCTTTTCAACGCTCTGGGCACTCGACCAGTGTATTCCTAACCCAAATAAGCATTTATTTAGAAGAAGAAAAAAAAACAAGAATAAGATCTCAGTCATACTGTAACCAGACTCAAAATCAACGAAGCGGAAAGATATTCAATGAATCGTCGGCTAAACAAATTTATTGCCGAAAGCCCTGAAGATTTCCATTTTTATCGCCTGGCGATATCCGGCTCAATGTTATTCCAACTTCATTAAAGTTGACATTGATGAATGAGTGGTTCAAATATTATATATTTATACATATTATATTTCTTCAAAAAAGATCTCCAAAGGGGAATTGTAAAATAAAAAATCACCATGGAACACATTCTAGCCGAGTTTTCTGTCCTGTGAATTAGTGAAGTGAATGGAATGTTTTTATACCGTTGCCAAGAATATAGAAAAGCAATCACTTGGTTATTCGAGCGCTAATCAAAACGCAGCCAAGCAGAAACCTAGCGGCATGGCCAGCTCTTTAAAGGGGAGTGTGGCCGAAATCATAAGACGCTGATAAATCTCCGGAAAACACTGGAATGCACTCACAATCGCTTGCAAAAAACACACCCTTTTCGTCAATTTTTTTACAGGCTTGTTGCTCCTTTCCCTATATCCCCACCCCCAGATTTTTTTTAGTTTAAAAGCTTGTGGTGAATGAAAATGTCTACTATCTTTGTGCTTCACTTTCCACGTGTGTTTCTAACTTCAAACCTCACTCAGTACATTCCAAAAACTCCTGGGTCGGAGTGGAGCCGGAACTGTTCCGGGGTCCGGGGGGGCCTGGTCAGTGTGACCCGGAATTTGTGTCCCGGAATTTGTGTCAAAAAGACCCAGAAATGGGTCAAATTTACATAGAATCAACACTGAAACCCAATTGTTTGAACCAGTTTCCGGTTCAGCCTGTATATTCCGTTAGGGCTTTGATGACAATGTTACTTGCATTTTTAACATGTTTGTATTAATTTCGCCTCATAAATTGATGCATTGTACGATGCCGAGAGTTCTTCGTTTTTTAACACGAACACATGATATTGCCTTCTCTTAAACAGACGCAAAGTGTAACTGTGTTATGTTAAAACATAGTTCATTCTGTATTTCATTTCCCGTCCTTGTGGTCCCCCCCCCAAAAAAAAAAAAAA
>CM021530.1:2771401-2789326 GCA_010994315.2 Pisaster ochraceus
AAAAAAAAAAAAAAAATCATTGAAAATATTATTAGGACTCTCTTCCCGCGGCTGCCTCCTCTGGCTATTTTCCGGTATGTCCGCTACCGATAACCACTTCACTTTATAGTTCTGGTGGTCAATATCAATCTATTTCACTCTTTCTATACCTGGAGAAAGTATCCTCTTACCCCGCATCGTTTTTCTCTCTATCCCTGTCAATTTCTTATCAATTCTGAGTTGCAATTCCTCCAAGGATTTGCCGTCTGTCTCTCTTTTTAATCTGTCAAACCCCCTTCGCTCCAACTGTCTCTCTTCCTCAAGTCCTTCATTGATTTAAACACTTAACTTGTCCAGCACACTTCCACGTCCTGTTTGTGCATCTCGTTCGCTGTCTCTACCCTCCATTTTGAATTGTTCTGATTTTTTCCCCTTTCTTCTTCTTCTTCTTCTTCTTCTTCTTCTTCTTTTTCTTCTTTCAACTCTATTTCATCGAACCTTTCGCCTCCTCCATCCCCTCGTCTAGCGAGTCCCTCAAGGGTTGGTAATTAGAGACAAGCGACACATCCGATCTTGTTGCTTGCAACGCAGGGCTATGAGGATCATGCCTGGCGTCGTATATGCTTTAGACGAAATCTTCTCCTATCGAAATTACTGCTTCTTTTCACCATGGATGTTTATCTTTTCGAAAAGAGATAAAAGCCCGTTTTTTAGATTCTCCTCAAGATGTAGACCACAGGGTTGAAAGTGTTACCGGATCAATACATATTGTTAATTATTTGGCCATTTTTTTCACTTCATCATTACGAATATTCATTGAAACTGGCGTTTGAATCCGCTTTTAATTTTAATGAACTGATTGAAATCGTCTGAATTTCGCATGTTTGTTTATTTCTAGTATTAATCCAACGTTAAATGTCACATGTCAAGCATCCTGACCGTTGAATCTCGAAGGCATTGATATTCATGATTTAGTCTGTACGTTCAAATGACTGAAAGACTCTCTTTAAACTGGTGTTCTCGATTGACCAAACGGACAATAATTACGTGCCGAAAGATAAACCTTAATGTGAAAAACAAATGTAATTTTAAACAAACAAATCGAAGTGTTGTAATAATATTTCATGACCGACCACACAATCCAATTATAAGAGAAACTCCCATTGGACACAGAAGGCAAATGGAGGAGTGGGTGTTTTTCCTTGGGGCGATATATCTGGTAAAACAATTACTTAGGTACCGGACATCGTTTGAGAAAATATTGGACAAATAAAACTCAAACCAGATGGTCAAGGTCCAAAGATTCTTTCAAGGAAAACAAGAATATTAGAGATTAATAGAGATTGTAAGAGCTTACAGCAATAGACATCAGTTATTACGCAGTGCCGTTGGGTTTCCTTTGACCACAATGACAACGAAAGCAATCAGGCTAAGTGTCTTACCAGCCTCGATGTGGTTACATTCGTTGTATGGAAAGAAATTGATGATTTGAGCACCATGATAAAAGGTCTCTTTTGCCTCGGTCCGACTTTGCTACCGTGCTCCACCGAAAACAAATAAGCTTTCAATCTGAATGCAAACGGTTCTGTGGTTGGTTCCAAGACTCACTTGAGACTGGGTGGCAATTTAATCTCGGTCATGTTTCCTGTGGCCACGAGCAATAAATGGAACGCTCATTTTCATCAACCCCAAAATGGGGTCAGACTATTATGAGAGCCTTTTCGAAACCACGAGTTTAGCTTCGGTTCCTGCTTTGACTCCGTCAGCTATTTTGAAACTGTGCGCTTTTGATACGGGGCTTCAAACAGGCGGACTATTATGGTCACATCCGAATTGGCGGCTACGGCTACGGCTACGACTTCAACTCGTTATGACGCGGCGATCCAGCAGCAGTAACCAACTTAAATTGTAGCCAATTCAGTGCCACATCGGACACGGCCTGAGCCCCAGCTGGAGCTGAAACCCAAACCGCGATTTCGAAAGGGCATCAATTTGGAGCCAATGAGTTGAATTCAGCAGCTACAAAAACAAGATGGCTGAAATGCAAGGGGGAGAGGGGACACGACAAGAAGACAGCTGCATCATTGTAAAGGTTGTCACAAGAAATTTCGGCCGAGATGTTTTAATCTTTCAAAATGCAACTAATTAGTATAGCAACTAACATTTTAAATGGTCAAATCTGTTCTTGTACTTTCTGTACTCTAAAAGCTCCCCGGGTCAGAATTGACCCGCATTCCAGGGGCCTGTCCCATTTCTGGGTCAGGCTGACCCAGAAACTGGTGAGACTTTGACTATAGGATTCTGCATCAGTTTGACCCCTTTCTTTTACACGGATTCCGGGTCAAACTGACCTAGGGTTGTGCCTGATGTGACCTGGATCCGGGTCAATTCTGACCCGGTTTTTTTAGTGTACACGAGCTCAAACTTAGGCACTTAAAAAAACAAACTCACCCATGGTTTTGTAGAGTTTCTTTCGTTTATCATACCGAGTTAGGTTTATCCGTAGTAAGTAACCTACAACATTCAGCGTTAGAATGCGGTTTTCATTCACTGACTTTAACTGTACGTTACAAAAAATATTACCGACAGAGCAGAGGCCATTAATTTAGAGTTATCGCTGATGATTTCTGCGGGTTTTGGTTGGATTCTGGATTACGTTTGATCGCACCGTTACACTGCGAATATACAACATTAATCGAATTGATAAATTAATACCATAGTGTAATTCAGTAGCATTCCTTTTTTTTTTTTTTTTTTTTTTTTTTTTTTTTTTTTTTTTCCTTTTCGAGATGCGTGAAAACACGTCACAGTAACAGCTGGTACATAGGCATCACCAACCAATTATTACAACGCACTTGCCTAGCTCAAAGTATACGAGGAGAATCTCTCGTATGCTACAGAGTGTCCCCGGTCTTGTAATTAATCAAACATTGACAAATGTCTTTCCTTGTTAACGACTAAGCATTATAATCACTATTTTTAGAGGCCGAGTCTTCCTATTGTGCGATTAGGGGACGTCTGTATATTAATTGCTTTTGCAACGTAGTCTTTGTCTCCAGCCGGTTTTGTACGAGTCAAGGCTAACCCTTAAAAAACCAGATTATACGTAAATTCATTTTTTAGGGACAACCTTGCTCTAATTTCTTGAGGAGAATCTTGAATGTAATGTGTAAAGTGCCTGTCCATGAACACATTGTATGACTCGAACCTTTACAACAACAAAAAATGGCCGGCAAACCTTTTAGCTAAATACAATTTAATCTATGTTTCCTCTTTCCATTGTTATGAACATGTAACGCGAAGAATGCATAAATAAGATGTTCAAAAACTGTCTCTTTCCAAAACAAACACGACACAGCTTCAATCAAAGTCTAGTTTTATATTAAATTATATAATAAAAGGTAAAACAATACTTCATATTCAAGATACTTTATTGGTTAATATAGAAGACGAACCTCACCAAATATCATACAATTCAAGTTTCACAAAATTTACAACGAACACAATGAAAGCAACAATAAAATTAACTTTGACACTCTTAGTAGACCATACGTTCTCAAAAGGCATGTGTTTACCCATGCCATATCAAATATTCTATGAATCAATTCTACTTCAAGTGCTCAAAAAGGCCTAGAATTTCATTCAAATTATAATCAACAATGTACACGAGTTATTTCCCATTATTTTCCAAATGCCAAGTAATCCCAGAAGAACGAATGATTAGCCAGCCCCCCTGTCGCTTCCCATTCCCCAATAATAATGAAAAATTGTGGCAGTTGGAGAAGGAAAAAAAACAGGACAAGCCTCCTCGATGAAATAAATTCACTGTTGTAATTGCATCCGCTTCACCGAGTGAAAGAGTACACTTCATTGAATGTTGTTTCAATCCACTTATGCTTAAAGGTGTATTCAAAAATCCCACTGCCGGAGAATGTCTTCATGAGAACATTTCGAACGCTACGTGGCAGCAGACATTCCCGTTGTTTAAACGTAGTTCTGAGCATGCGCAAAATGACGAGAACAATGGATTTACCTGGTCAGTCTGCTGCCATCTAACGTCCCCGAAATCCTCCCATTGGGAGAATAAAAGCAAAACGGTATTATTCAAACGCATTTCACAAAACTATCCAGGCACAGTAAAGTTGGATTGCATTCGTTGTTTATTGCATTTAGTCTTGGTTACATCTTATACTCAAGTCTCGCGAGTATTCGAATGTAGGGACCGTTAAAGTGCGAGATTTTGAACTTTCCTACACACGACGTGGAAGCACACATATCTATGGCAGTAACGAGGTCCTGTCATTGTTGTCCTGTTATTCCCTTCGTCAAAGAGATACAGCTAAAACAAGGAAAACCATGTGGGTTAGCAACGTTCTATCGAGTAAAAGCACCCGAAAGTCGGAGTGCGTGAGCCCAATCGGAACCAACGGTTCCCCCAAAAAAATGTCCAAATCACAGCGAGGCTTGCACGATTGAAAAACAGAGAGTTTACTATTATTGTTTTGTGCATTTTTTTCCCATGGCACAAACATTTGTAATATTGATTTATGTACATGATAACAAATTGCACGTTTTACCTCAAAGTAACAACTTAATGCAAGATACACCGTGTTAAAAGTACGGTAGGGCACCGTCACTTTCAACTAATTTTCTTCTTCTTTTTTAAAACTACACGTCGTCTTTAAAGATACTTGGTCCGATTTGGGGCCAATTTGACCCCAAATTTAGAGTTAAATAATTGTAAACAGCTTCCTTTTTTTCTTTTCCAGAAAGTTACAAGCTTTAATATCGGGTAATGCACAGAGAGTTTGCCCATGATAAATTGTTGTTAATTAAAAACAACAAGAGGAACTGTTTTCGGGACCTCGACATTATCTCATGTCCATCAGCTATATATAAACAATGTTGCATGTAACAGGTATTTTGTGCGTCGTCCGTGACCTAATGCAAAGGTTTTTAGTCTCTTCGCTTTGAAAACAAATCTGTTGACGGAAATTGGGCAGTGCAACTTTAACGGTGTAATATCCCGGTGGCAAGGGGGTGGTCTTAACCTGTTTTATAAAATATAAACATCGAAATTGGATATCGCGATACGGATGGAGAACACCGTACCGATGTTGCTGTCCATGTGCGGTCCTTCGTACCGTCTGAGTGGGTTGAGGGGGGCCCACCTGTAATTAATAAACAAAAAATGAAAATCGTCACCGTTCAATAGAATGTAATAAATGCTTCTTCTTTTTTAATGTAGAACAAAATGCGTTTACAACAATGGTTGTTAAGCAATTATATACGCGCTACAAAAAAAACCGGATGCGGATTGAGCTTGATCCGGGTTCCAGTGGGCCTGACCTATTTCCGGAACCTGTGACTCAGAAATGGGGTAAACCTGACAAAAAATCCAGGTTTTATACCCCCAATTTGACCAGAAAACGGGTATCACCTGACCTCAAAAGGAGTCAGGGCCCTGGGAGTGTTTAGAGTGTAGTCTGTTTTAGTTCTGCTGGGGAAAACACACAATTTCGAAACACGGTCCCATAACCCAGTCTAAACAAGCACCTAGACCATCCAGAACCCATCCCTGACATGAGAACAAACAGTTCGCACCTAATAACAAATAATTTCACGTCAATAATTGCGGATGACTAATTTTGTAGTCTCATTCTTTAAACGAATACAGAATTTGTGATAACGGTTAGATAATTCAAAATTGAGTAATGTATTAGTAATTCATATCTGATTGGTGCCTCGAATAAGAAATGCGAATAACTAAGTAAATATATAAATAATTTACGTTATAAAAGGCTTCAAACTGGCCACGTGATGTAGGTTTAAAGACACATTCTTCTTAAAGGGACACACTGTTGGTTTGAATTCCAGTTGAGTTGCCGGTGGGACTGTTTTTTTTGTTTTTTTTTCACTTGTAGTGCTTTTGTGACACTTGTAAAACCAAAATAATAGTAGTTAGTGCGTCACATTTTGCCATCCCAAAGATGGTGGCTTCAAACCATTGTGCTTGACTAACGTGACTAACCATCTCCAACCCTAACCTTGACTTTCATGTTACGCGTTTGACTTACTTCCTCCAAAAAAGATTTATGTTTATGTTTTTCTGTTTATATACCATTGTCTCCTTTTGATATCATCTGCCGCGTTCTGTTCAGCCATCTGCCAGGTTTAGAGTTTGTTATATTAAGAGGGTTCAGCATGTCTTAAACGTGGGACACAGAGCAATAATGAAGGGTCGGGAAGTTGTTTATAGTGAGGCAATTACGAAACGATTGTCCGATAGCGCGCGGTATCGTTCCACTGCTCGACATCATGGTTCACGGCCGCAGTGGAAGCTGCTCCAGCATGTGTTTACATTGTTTTCTTGGAAAATTATGTTCCTTTCAAAACAGGGTGCTTACATTTTGCTTCTGTCATCCACGGACGCGTTATTTTTGGATTAACTTTTTTTAATTGTGCGAATATTATCTTTAATAAATTCAGACAAAATGGCGTCACTCTTTGATGCTCACAACATAAACAATCCTTTAAAATTGTACCATTTGGACTACAGTGTGGATTTAAAACGGTCAACAATTCGCATGCGGTAACGCTGGACACCTTTGCTATCGTAGGAAGATAGCACAGGTCTCTCGGCTAAAGTTCTACCTCATTGCCACACCATAGAGGGAATTACTGCGTGTGTATATCAAGTGCCTTGCAATTAAAATCTTACCAAAGGAAAGCTTGACGTCAAACAGACCGCGACACTTTGTGCTTTCTTAAGCTTGAAGGGCAATTGTGCTTCATTTGATATACGCCAGCATTCTGGAATTAGCTTTGACTTCAGACAAGCTCTATCGGTCTTGGCCCAATATCGGACTTGGCATAAATCAAGATGCTTAGCATAGATAAATCAAAGCTAAATTAAAGCAGCTAGCAAAGTCTTAATGCTGCTACATGCAGTTTTGCTGAGCAGTAATGCATTATCATAGCCAGTACTACTTTGCAATTTTTATAGTCGTGGGGATGATCTGGCTCCGTTAGTTTTGCTCAGCAAAATAAAGTTAATTAGCAATGTTTTATTTTTGTTCTTGTTCATTTGGTTCTTGTTGTTGCTACTGCTGCTGATGTTGCTCCTGCCGCTGTTCTTGTCCTTGTTCTTGCTCTTGTTGTTCTTGTTCTTGTTTTTGTTCTTGTTGTTATTGTTCTTGTTGCTGCTGCTGCTGCTGATAAGAATGAATTTGTAATGTTCTGCGACAAAGCTTTCTGGTTGGGCCATGGACATTTCGGCAGTTGTTAGTAAAAGCCATGACATGAATGTTACCGAGTGCTGCATGATAGTAACTTGTACAACTTTAAAGTAAAAAGGTCATGTCACGCATCCTTTACGTGTGTCTCACTGACCATGAAGCAAAGCTGTACATGATATCTTAACGTCATATTGTATTTTCAAGTCTTAGAAGATTGCAGCGTTATGCGCATAAGCTGCTCCGTAGCCACTAATGTTCAGTTAAGTCGGAATGCCTGACAGCTCGCACCCGCAGAGACGACACCACATTAGCCGGTTCCCATTTAGCCATTTAGACGCTCTGCTGCCTCGGCATATCGCCCTGGAATCTCCAAAGGGACCTCGGGACTGTTCGTTAATCCCGGCAGGGTTTTTTTCTTCTTCTCTGCCTCACGTCAGAGAGTTGAAGGAAGGTGTACATACCTCTCATCGGTCTCATGAATTATCTAGCACACGATTCGACCATAATGCGTATACAATCGGAGTAATCAAGTGCGAAAAAAATGACCTCGATTTTCAGGTGACTGCGAAAAGGGGGGTCTTGCGATATGACGGTATACACTCCAATTAGTATTAGGGTCTAATTTCTGGTAAGGCTAGACCGTTAGCGCAAATGTTTTCTCCGTGTTCTTTATTTTTCATTATGTCAACGTCGGACCCCTATAGTGTCAGCTATTAACTGGACTCCAGTATCGATAATTGGTTGGCTAGCAGGGTGTAGCTAGTGCTGTGGTGGGGTCGAAAGGGGAAGGCTGGACGGCGATTTGAAAACGAGGTCGGACATGGAATTTAAAAATTATATAAAAGCCACTGCATAATCTATCTACTTTCTTTGTAATTAACCTCTGACCCAAGTCCTGTATTGTCAATTTGCTGCATGTCTCATTGATGTCCACTTGCTGGCTGGTTTAGAATCGATTCTACCAGATGTCGAGTCCAAGCGGGGAGTCCGGAATCGAAGTAAACATTCATATAGATTACGCGTGAACAGCAGACAATAATTTATTGTGTACCGTCCTTCAAATTGACCCTAGTCTTTCTTGACCTCGTTTTAGCACCTTTTTAGTTGGAGTAGCTGGTAGCAGACTAAGTAGCAGTCATTTTACCCATGGTACATTTTTCCTTGGTACCCATGCCGTGAATTCGAAAACATGACGTCATACGGCCAATACGGCGTCAATAGCGTCATTTTTATTTTGGCCCCTTTTTACTTTTGTGTTGAAATACAGGCAGGTTTTTCACTTTCATCTAATGAAAACATTGTGTTTATCATTTATGCAGTGTCATCCGGGTATTGCAGCAGATGCCCTATTCGATCAACTGTACCGCAAACCCCAGATGACCATGCTGATGGGGAGCAAGTGCTCAGATGTCTCCAAACACATAGCGCAGATTGTTCCATATTGGAATCTTGTTATGGTAAGAGAAAGATACAGAAAGAAAGACAAAATGCGGCACCAGACTCTAAAAATAATGTGTACCCAAATTGCTACCAGTTGGTAATGGTGACTTCGTTAAAGAGGAGATCTAAGAGATAACTTCAATTTGTTGATGCACTCATTTTCCAATAATAGAATCGATATTGGGAAAATAACAATTCGCTGACCTAACATTACGACCGGCGTAAAATGCCATTGTATTTGATACCCTCCTATTGCGACCTTTGTTAACATCCAAAAGCATCCCATGACGTCACATTTCATATGGGTTTGTACATTTATTGTATGCGGAAGTTTAGGTCATTCGTGAGCGTCCATATTCAAACAAGGCGGCAAGTGACCTTTTGACTAAATTGAACAAAATTAAAGTTTGGATTGTAAAGACCCCATAATTGTTTGTCTTCCAATGGCATCACGTTTCAAATTTCTCTCCCAATGAGTATCAAAATACAATAATACTTTTACTGTTATAACAATAGAGACTCGACATTTTTCCCACTTGCATAAAACTTTACCTGTTGGAAAATGAGTGTTTCGCAGAATTTGACTTTTGACCTGGAGCCCCTCTTTAAGTTGGTACCAGCCACTAAAATGTGTTGTTTGATCAAAATATGTCATCGTTTTATTTTGTTTTAATATTACTTGAAGCAGTCGCAATATCGGGACTGCTAATCACACCTGCACCTTAAGGGCCTTGTCACATGAGGCAACTTTTACAGGCAACTTGGAGGCAACCAACTGCAGTGCATGCAAACTGAACACTGGCAGCACAGGAGTAATTTTTCATATACTATCTCTTACAATCCACAAGAAAAATATGTGAACATTTAGATGTGAATGTCCTTTCCTCTTAGAGATTGCCTGGAACTGGTTGCCTGTAAATTGCCTCGTGTGACATGGCCCTAACAGTCCACCCCATCCCCCAAAGCAATATTGGGAATATTTTGCAATGTGCCCCAAAAATATAAAGTAATTAATAACTTTGCGCTCTGGCAAATATGCGTGTTTAGAAAGAAGATTCCCAAACGAGCTCCACCCTCCTCTGTACACAGGCTTCCACTTTACCGAAATTGATACACTGCTGTGGAGCAAGGTATGGCGTCCTGCAGAAAATCAGAACTGTGGCCTACAAACAGCATTGTACGCAATACCTTAAGGGGTAATAATGGTTAAGCTAAGTACATTTATCGCAGCGGTTTTTTGTTTTGATTTGTGTTCCCTCATTAAAAGCAATTGAACATCCGAACCAAGGTTGGGCTTAGTGGACTACAAAACACAGTCTGGCCCTTTTTCATTGGCAATTTGAAGCCAGTAATTATTATCACAATGGACGCTGGGAAACAAAACAAAGATGGTGGCAGCACGGTTGAGGTCTTTTACTCACAGACTCCATTCGACATCATATTTTTTCAAAACCAGTTCGTGTATATGATGAGAATACGATAACATGACTCATTGATAATATGCCTGACATTCAATCAGAGCCAATTCCAATTTGCATAGGTTCCGATGGCGACTCGAATGTCTATTCCAATTGTCTTTAACGAGGTGTCTTCTGGCTGCACTTGTCGGTGTTGTCAGCCTTGGTTAACCAATGAGCACTCTACGCCCATTATGTGACTGTAGTAGAACTAATGATAAAGTTATCGGGTTGTCTTTTCCAGTGTCCAATACAATTAAGGAAGGTTTGAAAACATACTTGGCCATGGTCAGTCAGACACAACAACAAAAAATCTGGATTTTCTCTCTGGAGGTTTAGTACGTACAAACTTGATTGTAAAGTTGATTTAATCCCACCTTGGGAGACATTTCCGTCGATCGGAAATGCAGTCAAATTTGTGAAAATTCGGTACGCACTCGGCTTTTAAAAAATTTGGATATCGAAAACACGAGATTCTTCTCTCGAAAACAGATTTCACGTGACTCAAAATCACCCTTCAATTTTAAACTTGTTCTTAGTATTTCCTTCATTTGGTTTGTATGTGTTTTATGAAAAGTCAAATATCCCGAAGCTGTGCGTGGTGTCGGCAGTAAGAACTGAACAGGTTTACGTCCACCAACCGTGCGATTAACTTAAATCTCTTTTGCGAGCTCTGTTGGTTCGGAAAAGAACTAGGGTTTGGATAGGGTAGAGCACCAAAGGCTTTGGAAATCTTCTCTTCTTGTCATAAAGGGAAGGCTCTTGAGGGGAAGTCTGAAATTGTTTCCACACATGAAATTCCTCGGTTATTCGGTGATTCAAATAAAAATGTGCTTTCTGAAAGGCTGGTTGGAAAAAACATTTTGGAAGCCCTTTTCAGCGGCAGCTTTGCATTGCAGTGGTTTGGTTATTGCTGCCGGTGTTGATGTTGTTGTTCTTGTCTGTTTTTACACGCTGGGATAACTTTCGTTTGAAGAAACGGGTCAGAGTTGACCCTGAGTTGACCCTGATTCTGTTTCAGGAGCAACGGGACCTGACCAATTTCAAGTGGTTAGAAATGGGATTTGAACTAGGATTCTACGTCATTTTGACAATTTCCTTGTCATTTTGACACAGACTCCGGGTCACGCTGGCCCAGAAATTGGTCAGGCTCCACGGACTTAGAATCTGGGTCAGTTCTAAACCCAGAGTTTTTGGAGTTTCGATATTTCAGCTATGTTCGTCGGTATGTAAGAGTAACCCACGGTCCCTTTAACTGCGAGAGAAAGGTGGCTGTAAGTTCAGTCGCAGGCATGCACGTACCCAACCGAGTAGCCACGATAGAATCCGACTTGATGTCATCTGTCCCGTGTCTTTCAAAACAGCATTAGCTCCCGATGAGAAAGCCTGTAACGAGACGGAATGCTAACGAACAGTTTTCGGTCAAGACATTGGAATTCAAACGGGTAACATTGATGCACAGTTCCCCCAGCCGTAGGTGTTCGTATTACTCCCAAGAAAAAATGAAGATTAACGTTCAAGGACGCAGCAGATGCGGATCCCTGATTAAAGGCCCTGCCACACTGGGCACTTTTTACCGGCAACTTGGAGGCAAACAAACCCACTCTGTTCTCAAAAGGGGCACTTTGGTAGTGCAACAAATATTTTTCAAGATTGTCTTACTGTCCCTAAGAAAACAAGAAGCGATTATTTTCTTGTTTCCTTTATTGGAGAGGCATGGAACTGGTTACCTGTAAATTGCCTCGAGTGACTTGGCCTTAAGGGATGGTACAGCAAAGGATACATTGTGGTTTTAAAGTCATATTTTTGAAGTTAGACCGTTACATGGCCACACATCGCCAGTCGGAACAGACAGTTTAGTCAATGCCTGCATACATCACAGATATTAATCACGAACTGCACGTTTTTTATTTGAACGACGTAAAACATTTTGGGCTATATAACATCTGATGGTATTAAAATAATAATTCCACAGATAAACAGTGACAGAGATAAGACCTTACGTCGTCGAAATCAGTCAATTTACCTTGAAAACTGGCTTCCACCCTGCCTTTTCACCAGGAAGAGAAATCCGATTAAATTTTGTAGAATACAAATAATCTCATTGTCGAATAAGACAATTCAAATTAGGCACCAGTTCTGGGCTATCCAGGCATTTCGGTATTCAGAAATACACGTCATGAATCATAGAGAGAGTTAGTCCCTAATACATCACGATAGGAACAAACTTTCGCAAACGGTTTTAAATCCCAACTCTTTTTATACACCATTCAATACTGATCCTTTAAACCGGTAACCTTTCAATATTGACCTTTTAAACCGATAAGCTTTCTATATTGACCTTTTAAACCAGTAACTTTTTAATATTGACCCTTTAAACCAATATGACCCTTTAAACTGGTATCCTTTCAGTATTGATCCTTTAAACCTGTAACCTTAATTTTATAATTATGACGCCTTAAACCGGTATACTTTCAATATTGATCCTTTAATTAAATCGATGACCTATCAATACTGACCTTTAAACCTTTAACCTATCAATATTGACTTTTACATCCGTAACCTATCAATATTGACTTTCAAAACGGTATCCTTTCTATATTGATTGACCCGACCGGTAACCTTTAATTTACAGGTTTCTTACGGCTCCACTTCAGTGACACTGACGGACAGGGAGGTTTACCCGACATTTTTTAGGACGGTGGCCCCCGATTCTTCCCACAATGCAGCCAAGGTGGCTTTTTTGGATCACTTCGGATGGCACGAGATTTCGAGTCTTATCCAGGAAGATGAGCTGTTCTCATTGGTAAGTTACTTTTCACGTGGGAGAAGGGAACATTTTGAGGCATGGAGGACGAACAAAAAAGTTCTAGGCGAACTTTCAGTTCAGTTAATATTAAAACGACAGTGCTTCGGAAAAGCGTTAGCATTTTTAAACTTGTTGCTGGGAGATCGAATCTACGGAGCCTTGGGTCGATTTCACAAAGATAGTCCTAACTTAGGACTAGTCCTAGGAGTTATTAAAAACTTGAGACAAGTCCTAAGTTAGGACGAGTAACTCGTCCTAACTCGAGATAAGAATAGTTAACTTAACTCTTTGTGAAATCCACCCCTGGACTTCCAGCGGGCACAATTTGTGCACAGCTCAAAGAGCCACAAAGCCTGGACTTCCTAAAATGCACGATTTGTACACAGTCCAGTGGAAGAAAGCATTAAATTGAATAAATCGTGGTGACTGCATTGTCTGATTTTTTATCACTTTTTGATAATTTTATGAAGAAAGGCGTCACATCTCGAAACTCTTTTATTTGGAAATGATGACACAGAATGTGAAAATCGTCATTTGACCAGTGTAGAATCTTGCTAGCCATGAAATGCCCTGGATTGTAGAAGGCCACTCTTTTTGCAAACAAGGCTTCACGGTATATTAAATAGACGAATTTCATTTATTTATTAGCTATTTGTTTTAACCTAGATGACATGGGGGAGGAAACCTAATGTTTTATGGTTTCTTTCTTACTACTGCGTGTGTGCGGCACTTGAATGTAGCCCAAGATATAATTGTAGTAAGGGACCTAAATGTAGCCTAGTGCACCTAAATAGTCTGGGATTAATCGTGGGATCTAATTGTAGCCCAAGCCTTGTACCTTAAAGGGGCAAAATGCTTTCAATTAAATGAATTTAATTATTCACACAGATATCCCTCGAAATTGTCTGGTTTCCTTTTACTTTGTGAACTAACATTTTGAACCAACGTTTTGACTCCACAAAAATACGGGGCGGGTTTGTTCACAAAGTACCCGCGCATTTTCGAGGTAAAGTTGTGTGAATCATTATATTAAACATCTTTCCAACCATATCAATTTCAAACGCTTTGAAAGCCTAACGAGTCCATACACTTTAGAGCTACTTGGCACAGGCAACTGTGAAGTACAGCATTTGAGCTACCATAAGGCTCTGAACACATTTTAGGAAAAAGAAGGGGATTTTTTTTTCATGTTTTCTTTAAAAAGTGCGTATGGAACAAACCAACAACGACAACATCGTGTTTAAAGTTAGCTCACACTGTGACTATTTGCTGTCTCTATGACACCGTAGCAGTCAACGGTAACGACAATGTCTACTTCTCTACTTCGAGAGACTCGCGCCAATATTTGCTTTGTGGACCAATTTCATTTCATTTTTTAATGGTCGTCCACGTGGTTAATAGGTGACCAAGAACCAGCAACATGCAGACAATACAAGAGTGCATGTTCAAGGTGTGTGCAGACGATTGCTGTTGCCTCCTAACTGACGAGTTGACAGCGAAAATGAAAAATAATAGTTCGGTCGCCTGTGGAGCATTGCGAAAATGGTGGACACGTTCTTAGCGTGCAAAACGCCATGCCATAAGCTGAGTGCAAGCGTATTAATAAAGTTTGAGCTGCTCAAGATATGGGTTTCAAAAAAAAAAAATCCCCCCCCCCATAAAATGGAACATATGTGTGTCTAAAATTAAATTAAAACCCTTTACTGAGCGGAAGGGCCAATATATCTTGGCACATAATTACTAAACAAGTCATTTCTCCAAAGTGTAATGACTGGGGGAGTCGAATCCTTGATATTCTAGAATGGACCATTCCACATATCTAAGAGGGGGGATGAGGCCCAAGAGTTGTGGGTTTTTTACCGGATTTCTTCTAAATACATATTGGATGGTGTGGTAGTAAATGTAGACCCTTTCGCTCGTTGGGATAAAGTCTGGGTGTTTTCATACCTCCAAAAGCTTAGCTAATTAGGGAAATAAATCAATTACTGTGTGTCTAAAGGACTCAAACAATTCCAGTCAACAGCCGAGCATGTAAAGAAGTCACTTAGTTGTAATAGTTATTGGAAATGCACAGAAATTATGTTTAATAAACAATTAATGGTGTGGTATATGAAATATTGACCCTTTCAAGGACATGCGCATAAATTAGGGTTTTCACGAGTGGGTTAAAGCACCAGAACAGGACAGCAGAAAAAGATAAATAAAGGGGTTAAATAATCTTACAAAATATGTATAAATAACTATTATTTATTTTATTTATCGCCTCGTTTGAGCTTCAGACGTAATTTCTCTCCCTTCCTCCTGATTGGTACCTTTTTTTCGGTGCGATGGTGGGGAAAAACCACACAACAACGATTGTGTATTCACCAATGGCCAATGGCTAACAACCCCGGAAACTGTTAGCTCTTAGTATTTATTCCCTTGACGTGCGGTAACCAATATTAACCAAAAATACAGCTCTGCAAAAACCTTACATCGCAATCATATCAGTTTCTCAATTAAGTCTTAGCCCTTTTCAGTCTCGAGGGGGGGAAACAAGGCATCTGTTGGCTTACATACTCGCATAGCAAGGAAAGATGAGACCAATCTTTCATTCCCGTTTTGACCCCTGCAGGTATGAAGCCGACGATAGAGGCAATAGGATACAACTAGCGATCCGTACTCAGAATGAAATTACACGTGGGCTTTCCAGTCCTCTAGCGGTGATTCGCGGCCAGCTTCTTCTTCTTCTTCTTCTTCTTCTTCTTCTCCTTCTTCTTCTTTCGTCTTCTTCTTTTCTCTGCATCTTGTTTGCCCAAAAATCGCTTCCCGGGTAGTTGGTTCTTAGGGTGGACTGATGTCGTACCCGCCGCGGTGTGTGTTGCATTTTATCATTCTATAACGTGACCTCATTTTGGGCGGGAAAGAACGCTGTGTTTTTATAAGGGAACATAATTTGATCAACATCTTGTTCGCGCTATCAATAATGTAACAGCGTCGTCCGCTATTCAATTTTGTAGTCCCAGCAGACCGTCTGAAAGTGAAAGGTGAAATGGAGATTAGTAACAGGTCATTCTATCTCTTCTCCGGTCTGTGATTATCTTGTGAAAGTGATTTTTAAAAATCTCTAAAATTAGCCTTTTCAAAAGAAGGCACGTCGAGTTTGAAACCCTAAACGCGCGTCTTCTTTGTGTGATGGGTGTCTGAGCGTGTCTACCCGTTGAAACCGAGGAATTTAACAAAAGGGATTCGGTCGTGTTGACAGAGCGAGATTCTTGCTTGCTTCGTTTTTGTGCTGGGGGACGTCGCTAAAAAAAAAACTATAACAAATCATCGGGGGAACTATGATAAGTCCTCGATCGGATCGACAATTGTGTTATTTAAAACTCATGAAAAATTCCAACTGCGCACGAAACTTAAACTTACTTTCAAATTTAAGTTTTTAAACCTTCGTCGCGTTTTAGGTGTTGTCTTTTTTAAGTTTTTATGATTTTTCAAAAAAAAAATGTGGACAAATTCGATCTATTATCTAGAAGTTACCGTGAAATGAGTATCTAAAATGATATTGCCCATGAAAATGTATAAGATGTATGCAGAAAATTTTCGTAACAATTATATTTCCATGTTATTGCGATTTGTATGCAAGGTTCAAAAAGAACCCGCCGGATCCTTCCTAACGATTGGTATACATATTCTGGAGTGCACTTCGGTTAAAATAATGCTGTATTTGTCCCTTTTTTTCAAGAGATCATTATTGGTAGTAGACAGAGAATTATGTAGTACTGGTATTCCCATCGTGTTCTGTTCGCCACAGCAAATATCGTCCACAGCTTTATTTTCTGAATACACATTTCCTCTGGTTGAAGTATATGCATTAAGTATTGTTAAACCTCACCAGGTGGTTTTGTGCGTTAGGTGTTTCCAATTGTTGCTCAATATAGATGTAAGACCTTTGGATTGAAGTCATCGATTGAAGGAGAGTTGACGTTATATTGTTTAGCCCCAGGCACTTGACACTTCCCACTTGATTCTGACGGTAGATTCCGACGAAATGACACGAATGTGTCACGATCATACAATTTTGCAAATCGTTTTGTTTGTTGGTGTGGGTATAGGTGATATACATTCAAACTGGGGACCTATAACGGAAAAAGGACAAATAGGGTACCCAGTTGGATAAAGGAGCCCAGTTGGAAAGTGTGTACAAACTGTATGGGAGCCGTTGCCCAAAAAGTTGAAGCACAAACAAAAGGAGGTCCAAATAGGAGGTCCGCGATTGCAGGTGTTTACACACTGTATGTGTGCGTAAATTATTGATGATACTCAATGCTGTTAACTTTTCCGTCAAGTTTCAGGACATAACACGTAATAGTTTTGTTATTACGTCGTTTAGCATCAATGAATCGTGTTTGTTTTTACGAGGTGACAAATCAAAATTCGCCACTTTATCTATAGAAATACACTGCGCAGACACGATGCCAAAATTGACGTGGTTTGCCTTTTGCGTTTTTACAAAGTGACGAAACCGTTCATTTTCGGTTTTTTTAACGGAAAAAAAGCTAAATATGCATTGATTTGCACACAGCCTGGGGGGGGGTTACAAATTAAACAAATGCGTTGAGGAATTAACTGCCCATCAAAACAGTTGCGAGCTTGAAACATAAATACTTACAGTTCTAAGTAACTGAATAATTCAGCTTTATTTCGATTTGAGCTTTTGAAGACAAACAAGCGCAAAGTTTTCCCCAAAAAAGTTTGAAACAAGTTTAAATTCAAACGAAATTGTCAAAAAACACGTAATTTTGGCTGCGGGGCTAAATTGTCGCTTTGTGAAAACGGCGACGATATATGCATACTGAATTGATTTCCTTTCTTTGATTGTTTAGCTCTTATTCTGCGTCAGTTTGACCAAAAACTGGGTAAGTTTGATACAGATTCCGGGTCTCACTGACCCTAAATGCGTCAGGCTCCAAGGCCTCATAACCGGGTCATTTCTGAAACGGTTTTTTTTTTTTTTTTTTTT
>CM021530.1:2789421-2801417 GCA_010994315.2 Pisaster ochraceus
TTTTTTTACAGTGTACAACATTTTGTTACAAAATATCGTTATCGGTATCTCCTTGTGTTGTTTCAAGACGTTCGAGCTTCAGAGCTGGAATCTATGAAAAAAAATGGAAAAAAAACCTCATGGTCATGTAAATACAAGTAGCCTATAAATAATCAAATGTATACAGGAAAATTAAGAAATAACTGCATGCACAGCACATGGATATGTCTGGACGGGTGTATGCACATGGTGCTGCTTTGCCAGCGATTTCAAGGCGGCATAAATAAGTCAGTCGACAAAAGTCATCCGGGATTCCCGCCACTGGGGTCCGCGTGCACGATGGCGGCAACATAAATGTCGTCTGCTCATCACACATATACCTGCAAGAATATAGCACACTTGAGTAGGTGCTTTTGGTCGGACCAATCAACCGGATCACTGGGCAATAAATTACTTCAAGTGCCTTCAATTCAAGCCACGAATGATGCGAAACTAGGGAGCTCTCCGACCAAAAATAAAGGAAAAAAGAAAAACCCGTTGCAGACATTTATTTCAATTCTGGCGCCGGTGGGGGGAACTCAGTGAAATAGTATTTTGATAAGGGACAGTATATTATCAAAACACCACTGGAGGAAAAAAGGGAGAGCGGGTGGGAATTTATTAACTGACCTTCAAACGGGATGGCTCGAAAATTGTTTTGACACGCTGTGGGAGCGACGTGTTGGAATCTATATCGAGACAAATCTTAGAAAAATAATACCAACATTAAAAATATTGCAGAAGAATTTAATTTAGGGATGGATTTTGTTGTTTGTTTTTTTATTTCCTTGGACTCGCATTTGACTTGTATTTCTGTTGCAATAAATGAAATCTCAATCATCTTTTTGTGATGAAGGAATGGCTCCAAATTGGTATGACTTTTATTCCAAATTATTCAGTTATTGTCCGAGAGCTTTCCGTGCTAGCTCAGTTTGCCTTTTCACACTGGAATTTTGTGTATCCTGGTTAGCTCCCGAGATGGCTTTTCATTTGTTTGTTATTCTGGTTGTGAAGTCAATGATTCTCATGAAAAACCTAATCATTGTATCAGCCAATACCCCCATGAAGAGAAGACAGAGAAGGAAGTTTCAGTTTTAGGTGTGGAAAGAAAACCCTATAGAGATTTATGCCAGGGGAAAGCCACGCCATCAGGTATAGGGACTGAAAACCCCAATCCACATAGTTGGCCACAGCGGGATTCATTGTGACAACCTGACCGCGCTAGCTATCACGCAGAAATAGCTAGATATCTTCTTATAGAGTATAGTGTTGGGAAGCAAGAGTACCCCGTGGGTAAGCAGAGTGTTCGGTTCGATAGATAAAAGAAACTCTCTAATTTGGCCTTCCTCGAGCTAAGATTGCTGGCCTTCACAGAGTTTCCAAATCTCCGCTGCATGTTTGGGCACATGGTCACGTTGAGGAAGTAATCGCCCAACATTACTACCGTCTCCTATACAACCTACACTGGTTGCCGGTTGGTTTGACTCTAGCACGGATGAAGAAACGGTTATAGAAAATATATGTTAAAGTCACTAAATGGTATGACACCATAACCTATCACCGCAATGCTCTTGTTCAGCCATAACCCTCCTACTTCCGCTCAAGCAACATGGCTCTTCTCTGCTAAACATCCATGGTGGACATTCCTTTTTCAGTTGCTGCCTCTATGTCTCTGGAATGCATTGCCTTCGTTGGTCGAAATCATGTTTATCAGGAGCTCAAATTTATATTGTTCTGATCACTAATGCTCAGTCGTTTAGTTTGGCGTTCTCTTACATTGCGACTTATGCACCTCTTGGTGGAACTGTACATAATTCCTCAATATTGTTACAATTAGTTTCATGAGAAATTGCAACAAGCGTGAAACGGAACTCCGGGTTGGATTAAAATTCCCGGGTTTTAATCTCCCGAGGAGCTAGTTCTGTAGATTGAAATAGTTTTAAGGGCGATTTCTCTTTGGGCATCGTCGATGCATCAAATGTGTCTGTTTTTAAAGCACGATCTGACAAGGGTGCCATTGCACACTAAGGTGTAAAAACCTGCAGCCTGGGTCCTCCTAATGCACATCTTTTGTTTGCTCTAATTGGCTTTGTACACACTTTCCAGCTGGATACCTTGACCCAACCGGGGACGTTATTGTCCTCCTTTTTTGTTTATAGCTCCCAGGTCTGAATATGTATGTCCAATCACGTGCTCTTAAACCAGTTCAAGAATGTTAACCGTGTAGTGATTTCTGCTTTTTACATATTTATTGTTTTGAGTCTGAGAAGATAAATATGTATTTAAGGAAGAACTTAATGTGTTTCTTGTTCGTATCTTTATCTTAAAGGCACTGTCTGAGTTTACAAGATATCTTCAATCCTACAGTAACATAACGATTCTGACGTCACTCAACATTCAAGATGACCTCTCCTCTAAGATGCAGCAGCTTCAAGTAAGAGATTTTTTTTTTCAATGTTCAAATTTTCTTGTTAAACCATCGTTGAATTAATTTGGCTATGTGGATCCGGTGGTGCAATGCCTCAATGGCTCAAGCGGGATGCTCCGAGCCCCAATATGTCAAAAAAGCTGTTTCCTGTTTCGCAGATTTGTGTGCTTTTATACTTATCTAGCAGAAAAATGTGGGTATGCAGTGTGTTTAAAAGTGTGTTTCATAAACGATCGAGAAGATTTGACAGCGTATGTGCGTCTAGTGCGTTTGTGCCTTCATAATGGATTTACTCATCTGCGTACAAGGTCCGCTGCAAGCGCTGCCCTTGCTTTGCTTAGTGGAAACCAACGAATACAGAGCTCCGAACGCGCAAGGTAAGTTATTGGAGCTTGATCCATTGTTGGAACGTGAAATACGCCTGGGCGCCATTTCAGCTAGCAAATTTAGTGTATCATTGGCAGCGATGGGCATTGTCTGCAGTGTTCTACTGTTGCATCAAAGAGTTTCTTGCTGAAATGGCGCCCAGTGCGCATTGAACATTTCAGCTCGAGTTGCCCCATCTTGCCCCTTCGGCGCTCTATAACCTTTGGTGGTTATATGGAAATAAAATATCTGCAGTTTTATGTAATTGGCTTTTTGTTTACACATTTTTTTCAGAAAGAAATCTGAAATTGACATTGATATAAAATTCCAACACTACTAGAATGGTAGCGTTGTAACGTTGTAATGGAAATAATTCTGAAAGTTTCCAGAATCTGTTTCACAAGACGTCACAAAATGACGTCGTAATGCGTTTAGGAACAAGGATTACTTTCCCTTAAGTTAAGAGTATGACAATTCCTCCTTCGGGGTTAGAACTATGTTTCGGAGTGAAAGTTACCGTCATCACGCGTCATTACGCGTCATTTCAAAAAGCTAATCATTTATCGCTAGTAAGTGCTCTCTACACGGGCTACCGTGTTACCAGGGTATGGTCCGAGACTGTTTTCAAGTTGAACAAAAGGTTGCGTGGTATCTCCGTAAGATCTCCCGCCGCAAGGAAGCCTCGTGTAGCCCTGGAGAGAGCAGTTCCGGTGCACGGTGTAACTCGAATGCGTCGTGCTGCCGTCATTGACGTTCAACCGATGACAAATCTTCGCAGCACATCGACGGGAAATGAAGTGCAAATTCAAGGGCCAGCATACTACCGAAGGCGATCTTTAACTTGCAAGAGTTTATTTGTACATTTGTTTTCCCAGGTATTTTTAAATGAGGCAATCTATCACCTTGAACGTAATGAGAGTGCAATTTTGGTTTGGGTTGGTAAGCACATTGGCTGTATCGATTCAAATGTGTCTACACATTATTATGTCGATTCTGAGTGTTCTTAAGTGCAATGTAGGGAAACGTTGCGGGAAAAAATGGTTTTCATTTCTACGGGTTTGGATTTCGAATAGAAATAAAACCTTTTAAAAAATCACACGCATTGTTGGCTCACTATGCTAATTTTGCGAATGTGTTAGACTCAGACAAGCAGCAACAATGACAACATAGGTCTGGGTCCTTGACCGCAATATGCTCTTGGGAGGGAAATTTTAAGCGAAACTTGTGGTAGTCGGAGAATCAACTTTTTGACCTGACTTCAGAAGGAGGCATTGAACTGCTGATGCTTATTTGAGGAGTTTACTCCGAAAAAACTCACAGAGTCTGAATTCAGCACAACCTAGTTTAGTTATTTTATTATTCCATTATGATTTATTTTCATTTTTACAATAATCTGAGAGAACAAAGTGAAAATAGCTCTCATTGAAAAACATGGACACGGTTGTGAGCAGACCCGTTGTTGGGACTATTGGGTCAGAATGATGGTACACTGCAAACACCGGGGTGTTGAAATTGACTCCATGGGTGTTGTCGCATAACTATATAGATACCGAAGACAGAGTGAAAATTACCATTGTAGGGTGTTAAAGTATCACAAATGTAGTTGTTTGGGCAGACATGTTGTGTTATTTTAGCACCCTGTGGTGATCATTTTGTATTCTTTAAGTGGTATTTTTATTTTATTGTGTCCAATTATTGACAGGACCTCGATGCCCGTGTGATAGTTGGGAACTTTCAGGAGAGCACAGCAAGGGCTGTTTTTTGTCAGGTAGGTTTGTTTTCGTCAACTACAACCTAAAATTTCCTGGATCAAAATTGAGGGGCCTGACCCATTTTTTGACCCAGAATCTGTGTCAAAATGACACAGAAATTGGTCAAACTGACGCAGACTCCAAGTTAAAATCCTTTTTTTTTTCAAAAAAAACTTCCGGGTCAGCCTGACCCAGAAACGGGTCAGACCTGATGGGATCCGAAATTCGGGTCCATTCTGACTCGGTTTTTTTAGAGGGTGAAATCCCCCTCCAAAGCCTTCCTTGGATTCCTTCATCGTAGCTCTTGCTCTTCCTGGTCATTCACTTTCTTCCTCTGCGAAATAACTTATGATTAAATTATGGAACTATGGAAAGGTTGACCGAATCAATACATTGCTGGGTGTTTTGTTTTTTTGGTTTGTTTTGCTCTCTCTGCCAGAGTCTCGAGTCTTATTCATGAACGTTTGCTGTTTCTTCAAGAGCATTCAATATTTCCACACAAAGACCCATTCTTCTGTCTCGAGATTAGTCTTTTTCAAGATGACAGTTGTTGGCATCGTATGGTGAATGCGTTCTTTGTACGATGACTCGAACTAAGATATAAAGAAAACAAATTCACTTCATGGAAACTGGCGCTGTATTTAACGTCTAAGACAGAGAGAGACCCGGCAGAAAATAACACCTACCCAATTTCTTAGAGTTTCTTAATTCAGCAGAAATATTTTCTGCCGAGAAAACAAAATGCGATAAGCCAATCAGAGGTGGTACTTGTGACACGGTAGTGGTGGTTACCTTATTTTGGTAAGCACACTTGCTCTTTGCTTAAGTAGCTCTAATAAATTGTACCCTGATGTAATTGTTTTTCTTCTCTAAATCAATCGAATGATACCGAAAACTTGTAATATTATTGCAGCCAGTCTAACAGCCTTGAAGGGATTTTAGGACCTTGTAACACAGGACAAGTTGTACAGGCAATTCGGAGATCACCAACTCCACTGTGTAAAAAAAGGAACACTTTGGGTGACATAAGTTTTATTGCAAACAATTGTTTGAACAATCCCCCAACAAATAGATGTGAAAATTGAAACTCGAATAATTTTGCTTTGCTTTAGGAGACTGCCTAGAG
This sequence comes from Pisaster ochraceus, assembly GCA_010994315.2. Classification (NCBI taxonomy): domain Eukaryota; kingdom Metazoa; phylum Echinodermata; class Asteroidea; order Forcipulatida; family Asteriidae; genus Pisaster; species Pisaster ochraceus. Next base: position 2,795,111 of record CM021530.1, read on the forward strand.
AACTGAAGGCCTATAAATTGCCTCTTGTGACTTGCCACTTACCTCGCTCGCACTCACTTATTATAGGGAAATTGTAAAATATTATTCATACATGGCACTTAACATTATACAGAGACTAGGAATAACTTTTCAAAATTCAGGAATCTGGGATAATGTTTTCGTTGACACATTAATTGTTGAAGGGGCCAATGCTTTCAAATCTCTCGGCAATTTCCTGTTAGGAATTGCTCCATATCTTTTTTAAGAGTTTTTCATGCAATAAAACACTACAGTCTGTTGAAATTAGTGAGTAGTGATTAACAAACCATAAATCTGACTCTTGGAATGCAATCAACGGAACGTAGAGTCTCCCATGTTGTGCATTGAAAAGATTGTTAAAAAAATAGCAGACCGTGTTCTGTCATGAAATTACACAAAAACCACTAAATGTCAAGGTATTATTATTAGAATTCTTAAATTCTATTTATTAAACTATATTTCCTACCAGTTCATTTCAAAAACAGATTTGCGTATAAATTACATAGTAAACAGATGATCGTGGTGAACAAATTTTCATGGATATTTTTGCTGGAAATGCTTTGTTTTGAGAAATTCTTAAAACAATAAGTGTAATCTTACGAGCCTAAAAACCCGATGTTTGAAACCAGTGAAAATGTTGTTTTGTGTTACTTTTTTTCTCTTGACTTCGATGACCGATTGAGCTAAAACTTTCACAAGTTTGTTATTTCATGTACATGTTGGGTCACCATAAAGTACGGATACTGGTCTTTGACATTTAGTAGTGCTGTCCGCACTCTTTTGAGGAATTTGGGGTCATTTTAATTTTGATTTCCATTTCAATTTCAACTTGGTTTGTTGGACAATTAAACAACAACTGGAATATTGTCCGGAAAAAGAATACAAAATGAAAGAAGGCATTGAAATATGAACATGTAAACACATTTAATTTTTGGTTTATTTTACTTTGGTTATTTATTATTTTTTTTTATTTTTTTTTTATGAAAATAAATATGCTCAAGGGTGAACGTGTGACCTATTTCTTGTTTTTATTTCAATTATTTGTAAGGTACAGAAGAAAACATGGTCTTGTCGAATAAATTAAGTTGAGTTGAATTGAATCGAATTGAGCAACTGTGTGAAGTGTTGCTAAAAAAGATATTGTCCTGGGTATTGAATCCTAATAAATGATTGATCTTCCTCACCAGGCATACAAGAGTGAAATGTACGGTTCCAAGTACGTGTGGCTGCTACCGGGTTGGTTCCAGAAGGAGTGGTGGCGGGCCGAAGACGACACGGAGTGTACGGCCGATGAATTAGCCAAGACGGTAGCAGGTTACTTCGCCATTGACAGCCTGGACATCAATATTGATAACAGAAGCTCCATCTCAGGTCTTGTAAGTAATGGATACACGGCTTCCCCTCAATTACCCCCTACCTGTAATGATGTGGCCAAGTACAGTATTTAATAATGCAGGCAGATTAGTCATACTGTGCGGCGTACAGAGATGATGAGGCGACAGAATTGGCGGGAAAAGGAGTCCTGCCTGTCAGTTCAAAGTGATGCACCAAAAGTGCGACTTAAAAAAATGAATAGATATTAGTCAGGGACTGTCTGTAAAAGGAATCATGTAGAAAGAGTTGGCCAGGGGCAGGTTACTTTTCCATCAACCTGGTTTACCTTCAAATATAACATGGTTTACTATATCCAATATAACATGGTTTACCATGATCAATACAGTATGGTTGACTCTCAATGCAACATGGTTTACCATCATAACAACCTGGTTTACTACCATTGCAACATGGTTTACCCTCACTACAACCTGGTTTACCATCAATGCAACCCGGTTTACCGTCATTACAACATGGTTTACCATTACTACAACAGGGCACCATCGATGTACATCGATTCACATTTTTAGCAGTTGGGATTTTACGTATAAATGAGTTAACCTCATCTATTTCCGAATCTACAGCCTCCTACATCTATAAAAGATGTTTTCCTCATTGTTCTCTCTTCACGGGTTTCTTAATTAATAACCAGCACTAATGAGGCAGTTATGAGAAGTTCCATCAGAAGACATGAAAACAATTAGAATACGAAGTAATATACATTCCTGTTTTAACATTATTCTAAACAAATTGACAGATGTTACTTCGTCCTATACGTTTTCCCAAGCACTGGTAAAGACCAGCCACAAATATGAAAAAATACATGACTGGTTAGGTTATGATATGAATTCTTATTGCAAATATTCCAAATACATTATGCACACTGTATTACCGTTCGAGAAGTACACAAGCCTTGTTTACTCCCTGTGTTTACAACAACAGCTACAAACAAACGCAACCATCTCGACACAAACAAACAAATTCCATTTCAAGGAACTCCGGAATTCGCAGGCGTCCTTTTCCACTGAGAGCCAACCGTGGCTTACATTTTTGAATTGCTGTTTCTTATGAACCAAGCATAAACTCATGCACCAGTTAGCAACACCCCGCTCAATACAGCTTATCAAATATTCACCAACCGTCGCTCCCAATCCATATTTTACCACGAAAGTGTGAATGACTTTTCCCCATCAATGGGCCCCGGCATTTTAAAGCCATTTCTTTAACGTTATAAAAAAAGAGGCAACGTAGAGAATAATATGCCACTATACTTGCCCTCAGTTTCCCCTCGTGCCAATCCTGGCCCTGCTCTTCCGCGATCATATAAAGTTCCCGCAATAATTTGACGGCTCTTTGAGCTCTCCAATCTACATACTACAAGTGTACCACTCTAATTAGATAGCCCCGAACGCCGTTTCAATATTTGCCAAACAGAATCACATTGCAGTTGTGTGTGTACCCAAAGTGTTTGAGTTATATTAAGTATCACATCTTCGTGGAAGTTGAGACCCATTTCCTTGTTCTGGTTGACCTTATCTCACTAGATATAATTAGTATATATTACATGCTATTGACCGATTTAAAAATAAAAACGTGTCAACAATAGCATCTCGTTATCCTGCTTTGTTAAATGTCTGAAAGTAGTTTTTGAGATGCTGACTTAATTTTGCCCAGTTCCATTTCATTTCAGTGGATAATTAATCGGAGAAGGTCAAAATGCTTGAAACTCTTGTGGAAGAGATTGTTAAAACTCACCTGCGTCCGCTTTTTGATACCGTAGACATCCAACGCCTTCGAGCTAGAGATGCTGAGAAGGGGTGTGTCCACGGCTGGTAGCTACGCCCCTCACTCGTACGACGCCGTATGGACAATCGCACTCACTATCAAGTCAGCCATGGATCATTTGAACAGGACGGAGGCGGCCAATGCGAACTCGAGTTGGATGCACGTGGGGCATCGTGGGAGTGGCTTCACGTATGACAACCGACCAATGAGGGACTTGTACACGGAAATCGTGTCCGACCTACGTTTTACGGGCGTATCGGTAAGTATGGATAATCCAATAATATGATTAAACAATTCAAGAAGTCTCATTTCGAACGCAATGATATGTCCCATATTGTGGATTTCAGCTATGTTCTGTTTTGGTCGGAGCGTTGAGGTAGGGGGTAGGGGTGGGGACAGACAGTACTGATGTTTTGAGGGTTTTTTTTTCAGAGGGTCACTTGGAAGTGTTCTCCTCAAACTTTTGACTTTGTCTAACCACCTAAAGTTTAAAAAGGGGGACCTTACCGGCCTAAGTTTCTTATAATGTATCCGACGCATTACTCTTGTTTCGTTTCATTATGCTTTTGAAGGGACCTGTGCGATTCAAAGGATCGGACCGTTATGGTGTGACGACCTTTCGACAAAATCAGGGTGAGGAACATGTATTGTGGAAAAAAATATGTTTGCAAACCGATAACTATTTTTGTATGTGGTGGGAAGGTGAAGCCATTTCCGGGTCAGTGTGATCTATTTCTGGATCGAATTTACCTAGAATCTGGGTCAGCTAGGCCAATTTGTTTTTGTATCAGATTCTGGATTTTGCTGACCCTAAAACAAATCATGGTGATATGGAAATGGGTAAATACGGACGCTTCTCCGGACCAATTTCGGACCCTTCTTCGGAACAAATCTGACCCTGGACTTAGAATTTGTTTGTGAAAGTTCAAAATAGAAGTTAAGTTTTCGTCAAAATTGGAAAGAGTACTGAAGACGACGCTGCTAGGTATCCAATAATTATCCATATTGGACGCCATTATAAAGTTACGCAGCGTGCCGGCAGTATACGTGGCAAAATAAAGGATGACACGTGACACGTGATCCGCCACTAAATGGCAAGAATATGTTTTAATTTGATGAACTCAGTGATAACATTGGGCAAGCATTACATTCCAATTGTAAACCTGAGCACAATGTGGGGACTCGAAACACTGTACGGACTTACACACATCCACACACGCAGCTCTGTGTTGCAGTCACTTTGTGATTATTCATTTGTTCTGTACACTAAAGGACAATCCTATTCTTCAACACTGTACAAAAACACTGCGTAGACATGGGTAAGTCCACATAGTGTTTCAAGTCCCTTCATTATGTCGACCTCTTTTGTTCTCAGGTCCATACTTCGTATGTAGCGTGAAAACACAGTTTTACACCAATATTGGCGAGCTCTTTTTTTCAAGTGCACAAAACAAAGGAATGTCTACGTAGTGTATGTAACACAGAGCTCTGCGTTTCGAAGAGTTTGGGGAATCCATAGGGGTTTGTAGATACTCAGTATCTGAACCCTATCCATCTCCGCTTGTTTGAGAAGTGGTGGACACTATAGGAGTGCACTGTTCGGTTTCGGTATATACAGACATTTGCCAACACCTAATCCTTTATTATCTTTAAATGGCTTATTGTGTGATGTATTTCTTTCAGGAGGAGAGATGAAACTGGTCGGTTTGTACTTCCCAGAGGAAGCCAAGTTAGTCTTCGAGGGGAGGGACCTCACACCCATTTTCTGGGAGGGTAAGGATATTTTACGCTTAAAGGTGCTCTTTCTTTACGTGGAGTTTGGTTTCTAACAGTTCGCCGAGTCAGACCTTTGACCCGCTCTAGAACTATAGCTGCATGATGAAGATCGCGGCTGTAAAAACGATCACGTGCACCCGGTTAGAGGTACGCGCATGCCTTGTTTTGCGTGAGCTTCAGCTGGAGTAACTTCACCTATTAAGCTAAATGAAGGAAATGGATATTGAGGCGCATCAACCCTGGGAAGCGCAGTGGTTGCCACGTATTAGTTCTTATATGTTTGCTCTCTCTATAAATCTGAAGAATCCAACTTTTAGTTTGTATGGTCTTGCTCTCACGCTGAACTGGAGACCATCACGGAGAGCATGGGGAAGGGCCCTCAACGCTGAGAGTAACGTAACCACTCATGGTGCAATAAGAAGGGTCCGTCTGTGGGATGAATGCATGATACTCCGCTAAACAGTACCATATAGCTCTATTTTGAGTCATATGATAATTCTCACAGATTCTTAGTTGTTGGACAAATCCTTGTGATTTGTGTGTCTAAACTGTTTGCATCTACTCCAACTTTCTCTCCGGTGTTTTTGTACGATTTCTTGATAAAATTTGTACAAGACTAATTTCCAAGGGCACTGTCAACAACAATTGCAAGTTGTGTGTTTGCCAACTGCATTTCCAGATTGATATCTGTCAAAAGTTGACTGAGGGAAATTGTCCACTCTTCCTGTCCCTATAATGTGCACGGAGTACCCAGCTGCCGTTATGTTGTCTTTGCATCGGAGTCAGTTTGGTTTGTCTATACGCTCAATCGATTTGTGGGCCGTGCAAACTCGCTAAGTGACGGTGCAGATTTCTGTACCGAACAGCCAGGTGATCGTAGAAAATGTCTGTGTAAATGTAAAAAAAACATTTGTGAATGGGTAAATGTCACCGAGGCTCGCCCATGTGTTAGTGCCATCACCTGCAGATAGACGGGGACAGGCAGTTGTATCAAGGTATGTCCACACATGCTCATCACCAACGAAAACATGACCGAGTCACTGGAATAAGAAAATGAAATAACTTGACCGAATTCTATTCAGCGTGTAAAGCATAGGGCAGTTCTATCAAGAGCAAAACATTTCGTTCCATTTTTTATCAAGTCCTACTCACCATCTGAGCCCGAGTCGGTTTCCGCGTGAAAAAAATAAAATAAAAATACTATTTTTACCGGTAAAACAAAACCATGGATTAGGAAACATATCGTACAATTCTCTAGGACAAGAAAAAATAGCAGCAAACTCCACTTATAGTGTATCTGATATGACATTCGAAAATTTACCCTCACTCTCCTTTTTTTTTTTTTTTTTTTTTT
>CM021530.1:2866339-2886950 GCA_010994315.2 Pisaster ochraceus
AAAAAAAAAAAACCTGTTTTGTCTGGTTTTCTAGTGAGGACTAAAATGAAATTAGACGAGTTAAACAAATGAAAAACATCTGACAAGCGGCGCCAATAAGGTTTGACTTTTAATTCCCCGGTCAGAGCGAAACACCCCAGGGTGGGCGGGGTATGTTCCTTTAGCAATAAAACAAGAAATCAATCATTAAAATAAACAGATCATGAGAACAAATCAGTTTGTCTTTCTTACCTGACGATAGCTTCAATCTTCTTCTTGTACTTGAGATCAATCTTATTGCGATACTCCGGCCGCATCAACATCGCCGCATAACTGAAAGAGGAATTCTTCAGCCCTGACCGGTGGCACTCAATCACCGTCGAGGTCAGGATGGGCACAATATCTGAAATAAGACATCAAAATAAAATACTCTCTTTTTTTCAAAAAGGTAAAGTAATATGAGCTGGAAGCACATTTAAAAGCAAGCCTACATCTCCTTTCAAAATTGTTGAGCAAAATAGTTTTATCAGTTTCGATATGGGCAATTTGCAATACAGTGCGCCCTTAATATAGTTTGACCAGGAGAGGGTATTTCCGTAGTGCATCCTGGGTAAAGGTCAACAAGTTTTTAGTCATGTCACAATGCCCGCCGCATGACCCTGATTGTTTAAGTTCGCTTGTGGTTTGCAAAGCAGCAAGGTTTTTTTCAGTGTTTCTGGCATAAAGTAGTATTTTGGGGGAGGATGGTGAAAGTTTTTCACATTTATTACAGCCGTTTAAAGGTCCCAAACTGGCAGTGCTGAGTTGTCGGTGTGATCGTTTTAGTCCACCGCTTTGGGGGACAATGGCCTCTCCAAGGTAAACTGTAGAGGGCGCCATGTACTGTGAATCACCCGCATTAGAGGGCTGCAAACGGGCCCAAAACCCTACTGTAAAAACTTTTCTTAAACAGACCTCTTCACCAAAAAGATATTGCCCACACAAGATTCACTTGTTAAGAAATAAGTAAAATGGTTTTGACTTACGAGCAGGAAACTTGCTGATGTTATTGGCGACTCTGATCAGCATCCGTGCCCCTTTCTTGTGATCACCCCTCTTCACATGAATCTGGCAGTCAAGGAAAGAACACAAATCAGTTAGAAGACTTGTCAGACTGGTTCCTTGACAAAAAAAGCCTCCATCAGGAAATCAAACTGTCTACCAGGGTCCAATTCCATGAAGATGTCTTCAGCTTACAGAGCAGCTCTTAGCACAGTTTCTATTCCACAAATCCAAAGTCGGACTGGTATGAGCATTCTAATGGGAGACTTTGGAACGCTAGGTGGCAGCGGACTTACTAGGTAGTTTCCCAAGGTTTAGTGGTTCTGAGCATGCACACATTACCGAGAGCAATGGATTTACTTGGTAAGTTTGCTGCCACCTAGCGCCCCAAAAGTCCCCCATTGGATCAGATAAGTATTCCAGCCTGTGCACAAGGACCGTGGTTGAAGGGACAGAAAACCAAATCCATGTGCAAGGCTCCGGTTTGAGGTGGGATTTGAACCGGGGTCCACAGAGGTAAAAGGCAGGGAAAGAAACCACTGAACCAAACTGGTTCTTTGTTATCAAGAAGACTGTAAGGCTTTACCAGTCAAAATCAATGGGACTACCAAGGAAACCAAGTATTATACCTTGACTAAGATGTAGCTGTGAAGGATCATGAGATTTGTCGCCATCTCTGTTGGGATCTTGATCTTGTGGTTCTTGAGCTCACGGTACATGCTCAGAAGGACGTCGTGGGCATTACGGTAATTACCTGATTTCAAAACAATATACAAATATTGAGATTGTCACAGAATGAAATCATGAAGTGAAATCTGGACTATTCCATTTCATGAAGCGAAGCTGAGTAAAATGAAAAGAAAAAGAAAAAGATTTCACCGATTTAGTATCATCAGCAACAATGCACGAATGAAATGCATTTGACATCTGTTCTTTATACCTCACACAGTAAACACATGGCAAAATAAAGAATGACACGTGACAATGTCCAACCAATCAAATGACAAGGACCAATGTGTGAGTTATATAAATCGAAATGAATAAATCACAAAGCATAATTGTTTTAGTTTATCACCTTTGACCAACCCACTTGAATACCAAAAACTTAGAAAGGAAAAACACTACTTCCTTCAGAAATCCATCTTTATCTGAGGAAGCCAAGAGCCCTGATCTTTAGGCGCTCTCTCAACATGTACAATTAAATATTTCACATTACCAGCTATCTGTTCTTCTCTTGCGATAATGATGGCCGTCCTGGCCGCCTCGCGGTGCTGCTTGAGAGCCATGTACAGACGGAATAAGTACTTGGCATCCTTGGGCATCCCGTCTGTCTCTCCCATCAAGTAGTCAATCAGCTGATGGGTTAACTGCTCATCCTTGGCGCGACCAACCTGGAAAGACATACAGAGTTGTCTTTGTTAACATGTGAACAAGCATTACATACAAAGTTCAATGCTTATGTTTAGCGTATTTCACAGGTTAGAAGGAAATTGTTTGCTAGTGCGCATGCTTACTCCACATTACTCGGCGTTCTTCCCGTACACAGCTAGCGCAGAAATTCGGCACTCGCCCTGTAAGTGAAGTACGGTGATCACAAGCACAGAATTTGGCAGTTAGCAGAGCCATGAATTTGGGCCCAGCTCATGACATAACACTGACGGTTGACCCTGGTCAGCCCAGGTCTCATCATGTAAATTGAGCACCTTATTATAGAGAAAACTTACCTAGTAAAAAATATAATTTTAAAGTTTGGGGGTGAAAATTAAATCAAATTTTATTTCTAACAGCATTATTGTATTTGTTATAAACTTCTTTTTAAATACTTATATTTATATTTATCTTTTTGTTGGTGCGGGAGGCAAATCCCAAACAGTGAAAAACCAACACAATCATGTTTGGACTGAAAATGCAATTCACATGCAAGACTCCGGATTAGAATTTGAACTCGGGTCCACAGAGGTGAAAGGCGAGGGGAGGGAGAAAAACTACAAAGCTAACCTGATTCTCAGATTCATGACTTAATACTTACAGTCTCGATGGCCATTTCCACAGCCTGGTTATCGTCGTTCGTGGTGGGGCATCTCAAGAAGTGCTTGAGGGCTCGGCCGTACTGCTGACACAGAAGGAAGAACTTGCCCGCCATCAGATGATTCTTCTCATTCTCAAAGTACAGAGCGATGCTCTGATAATCTTCCTGGGTGGCATCTTCACCTGCGAAGAACAGAAGGGAGAGGAGACACCTAAGAATTGTGAAAGTCGGGCTAGGTGAACGAAGATCTCAAAGAGGGACTCCAAGATCAAATTGACTTTCGTGACGCACTATATTCCAATGGGTAGAGTCCTCATGAAAGTTGGGAAACTTGAGGTTTACTACTTGTTTATATTCATTTAACTTTTAGGAATAGATTTGCAAACAGTTCTCCGCACTAATGCTAAACATAAAAGCTCAGTAGCCTGATCACAGGCAATGGGTCAACCCACAATTAAGTAAAATTACTTGATAGTTTATGATTCCAACAATCTTTTAAATTATGTAACATGACAAACAACATCACATGACAAACAACATCACATGACAAATTGTATCACATGACAACTTATATCATGTGACCGTACTTACCCTCGTTACCCTCTGTTACCATGATGTGTTACCATGGTGATGGAAATCACAATGATGGTGATGATGACGATGATTATTGATGATGGGGGGGATGGATTGTATTTCAGATGAGTCAAGAGAGATGTTAAATGAAAGTAAAAAAAAAATAATCAATTAGTAATCAATCAATAACAAAATGTTAACAATGGTGTGCTGAAAGTTTGTCAGACATAAAATGGGACGCCCCTTTCCAAAACCAGGCACTTCTCAGAAATAATATAATGGCATTTAAAGTGAAGACAACCCAAACATCAGCCTTGATATAAATGTGATGTGATGTCTTAAAACAGTTTTTATGTTGAGAAATACTCACATAATAGGTCCTTTTTAGGTGTTAGGAAATTATTCAAGTTTTGATTTTTGGCACAAAACGCCTGATTTTGGCATGGAACGTCATAAACACAAAAAACCCTTGCAATTATTCTTTAAAAACAACTTGGTGTGTTCTTAAAATTGTCAGTAGTAAAAGATGCTAGTTATGTTAAATAATACTTTAAAAACTTTGTACACAAAAACCAACCATGAAACATGGACAGCCAGCTACTTTTGGTCTTGGAACAAAATCAAAAAAAAGTTCCAAGTCTTGAGGGGAAACTTCCATTTTCAAATGAGGGGTAAAAAACCCTTTCAGATTAGAGGGTGAGACTGTTACAGAGTTAGATCTGATAAAGAGTGAAGCACATACCGATGATCTCAGCGTAGATCTCCATCTGGTTGTGCTGTTGAGCAAGCTGGAAGGCTTCATCGTTACACTTGGACATGACCAGGAACTGAATTGCTGAACCAAAGTCATTCAACTTCTGGAAAAACCTGGGGAAAGTGGAACAGCAGAATTCCATTAAACTTGTGAAATTCAAAAAAGGTTTGGAAGTAAAAGGTGATCTTATGACTCATTACCTCTTTGTGGATTTCTACTGAGGACAATAAAGACCAATATATTGTTACACTAAAAATGAAGGGGTATTTCATTGGAGTTTAGGGCTCAACAATTACCTGGGCCCAATTTCATAAAGCCGTCAAGCAGAAAATTCTGCTTGGCAAAATTCTTCAAGAAATGAGCAGGGTACCAGTGGCAACAATGTAAGCTTTATGGAATGTTGGCTGGTAACCTGTTTTTGCTAAGCACGATTTTTCTGCGCTTAGCAAGTTTTTGTGCTTACAGGCTTTAGAAGTTGGGCCCTGAGCTCTTGTAATACATGAGCTTCTTACCTAGCCACCATCTTGGCACCTTCAACAGATCCAGTGTCTCTGACAATACGCACTGCCTCCTCTGGATTACGGAGAAAGTCCAACTGGATTCTGGAATAAAAAAAGATATCGCAAAGGTTTATTGTTGATTCTTACAGTGGGATGGTCGAGTTACGTTGCGTTGTGTTGACCTTGGAGATGTGTACGTGCTCGGACTAAATTTAAACAAACTGTTAACACAATTCTCAAGTCAAGTTAAACAATATCTCAGTCATGGCTCCACTTACAGTGGCATTCTGCGCTTGCAAACACACACAAATATGAAAGAATTCCACAATTTTTTTGTACACTTTTAGGTGGGGGGGGGAGGGGGTCCTGAAAACGTGTACACTCATGAACAGCCGCTGAAAAACTGGAAGAAAAATGTCCCCAATGTGCCACACAAGAGTTCCTTTTGCATGCTGTACAGTTGGTTGCCTCCAAGTTGCCAGTTAACATTGCCACATGTGCGTGACAAGAGCTTAAGATCGGCATTTACCTGATAACGTTGTCCCAGTCCTTGGCGTTCTCGTAAGCCAAAGCGGCGTCTTTGTATCTGCCGTCTGCTTCCTTAGCCTTGGCATACTGAATGTGGATCTTGGGCGATGTGACGTTGGGTAACAACTCGCCCACTTTGGCCCTGTGAATCAAACAAGAAAATAACAGGAAAAAATAACCATACAGATTTTATAATAGTACGACCAAAATTATTTTGCATTGACTATAAATCAAGTACACCATGAAGTGATACATTTATTTTTTTGTAACCCTCAAATTTAAATCATATAATGGACAGAAAAATTTGGTAAAATTGTCCATCCCTTTTTGATGCAAGTTTGAGTAATTTAAAAGAAAACTGAACAACAAAACACCTGCGATTGGGGACCTCCTCCTGTCCTTCTTTTGTTTGTACTTTTGGCTACAAATTTTGGCAACAAGTCCCATTGGTTTTGTACACTTTCCTCATGAGGACCTTTACCCAACCAGGGACCCTATTGTCCCTTTTGTTACCGGTTACCGATTGGAATGTGTGTACACCTACCCACACAAACACCCACCTAAGGACATGTGGGAAACAGTATGCCCATTGGTGGCTTCGCAAACCGCAAGGCAATAATCGACAAATAAATCAACTCAACGTGGTCTCCTGTCTGCTGCAAGTAGATTCAACTGACATTCTGCACAGTCTCAAATTCCACACAAATCAAGTTGTTAAAAAGATTTCTTCAAACCTACCAGTTCTTGCTGCGGATGTAGACAGAGGCAGCCTTATCGTAGTATTGGCCTTTCTCATACAGTTGGGCCGACTCAGAGTATTGCTTCATGTTCTCCAAGATGGCGGCGCAGTCACGCTTTAAGGTACGGCTGGGCATCTTACTGGCCATGCTGACACCTCGTCGGATGTCTCCCATGCGAAGGGACATACGGGCAACCCCTGCAGCACACGACTCATCGTGTTCTCGTTGCTGATCAAAGAAAATTCAAAGCATCATTTTTTTTCAAAATTACAATTCTAGATATCACACCTTTTGCCAGTCCTTCGTATACATTCTAGACATTGTTTAATAATTTAGGTTAATAATTCCCAGGTTGTATCATAAACTTGCGTGTGAGCTTAGTAAATGTTCACTTAGCAACAAGTACGGGATTCTCCAAGCCATCTCCAACCCTACCTCTTTTTCTCTGGTCACTCCCTTCTCGAAATGGGACAGAGCACTCCCGTAATCACCGCTGCATGGAATAAGAATGAGGAAGACATGTATGGATTTGTTGGGGAACGTTATCTATTGGGGGTTTTTTTCAGTGAAAATACAGGTTGTTGTAAAACACTGCTTGTGTAAAATAGGTATTAAAAAACAATGTTTTGTTCAATTCAATTCAACTCAAAGGCCTCTTGCGAGTTAGACTTGGCGTAAGAGACGGCAAAAACACAAACACAATTCTGACTGAATTTGTATGGCATAATGGTACCAGGTTTTGCCCATCTGGAGGTTGCTGTACAAAAGCTTGAACCCAAACTTGTGCCTTAGCACTACAGTCTTTAGTCTGGGGTATCCATTCTTGGTCACAACACTACACACAAAAATTTGAAATTATTCCAGATCATGATGCTTCAAGTGCACAAACAGAGTGAGAAAAAATTACTTGCTACATGTAGATCATCCTTGAATCTTGGACAAGGCAAGGCTTAGTCACAAGTGGGCGTTCAATCAAAGACATAATCTTTGAGGTGGAGGGGGTACTTACGTAAACTCCAACTGCTGAGCGTATTCCTTGGAGATGTACGGGATCTGGCCAGGGGACAGCGTCTTAGCCAGCTTCAGGGCCTGGTCCCAGTGAAGTAAGTCTCTCCTCATCTGGATGCCAGGTGGAAAGAAAAACTTCATATTACTTGATATTCCACTTGTCCACGGTGATTTGGTTATTATTATTTATTTTTTTACTTTCTTGTTTGCTGTATTTTATTGGACAATACATGCCATTTTAAAAGTTGTTTTTATACAGAATCGAGTATGAATAGAGACAATTTGTACCAACTCCTGATACTACTTTAAAAAAAAATTGTTATTTTAATGGTGCATACCTTTTGGGGGGGAGGGGGGAGGGGTACAACTAAAACCAATGTGATAATGTTGTTTGTTTTGTTTTTGATATTATAGATTTCATGTATTTTTTATGCATAACTTTGTTCCATGCATCTGGCTTTATTTATATGTTTTTATTATTAAATATTCATCATTATTTTAAACTTTGCTTAACTGCAAATTTCTATACCTGTTCAGTCTGTGGTCACAAATACGTTTTGTATGGTGAATAAACAATTTCAAATTAAGTTAGCATCTCTATTCTTCACGATGATAGCAGGGGCAGAGAGGATGGGGGGGTGAATTGTAGTCTGAGAGATGTGTCATATGAGGCAATTTACAGGCAATCTCCATGAAGACAAAACATTCTCCTGTCAATTTCCACATAATTGTCTTGGGAAAAGTAAGACGCTAAAAGAAAAATGTCTTTCCCTTTTTCAGGCAGTGCAGTTGGTTGCCTGCAAGTTGCCTGTAAAAATCGCCCAGTGTGATGAAGCCCTACGTTTACCTCTAGTGCAGTGATCGGTCTACTGGAGGCTAGGAAGAGGTCTTGGGCCAGATTACAATCACCCTGGAACATTGCTAGATGACCTGCCAGAAGATTACGGTCATCGATGCCCTGTCAAAACAAAGAAAACATCCACACAATGTGATCGCTAATCGACCCCAACTGTTCCAAATCCTCCATAACCCAATGCAGCTAAAGACAAAACAATTATTTCCATACACTCAAACAAGAAAACATATGGTAACTAATCAAAAACGAAGTAAAATTACCAATTAGTGAAGTCAATTTGAACAGTATTGTAGAAAGAGGAGTATGGAGGCTGAATAAGTAGAGACTAAACAGACAATGGACAAAAGACTAGACAGACAAGTATGAGGACAACTAATAACAAGCATTATTAACCAACAGGATAATAGAGATGTCTAAACAATTACAATGTATACAATAAGAACAATAGGAAGCGATGGAGCTTAAGGAGAGAAAGCTATGGCACATATTGATTACGGAGGACTCTTTTGTGGATTTAAAATTCAAGAAGTTGTCTGAAACTGCTGGATATGATACTGCAGGCCTTAATCACTATTAGCAATGGAACAGGCATACTGATCTTACAAGCACCAACATTTAGGTGTTGAGTTACCATAGAACGGAGGATTGGCGGGTAAGACCAATCTATTTTAGCATGAACGCACCGGTGTTACGTGCTGCTCCCCCATTGCTGGGATGCTGACAGGGCAAGGCGCTGTACACAAAGCCATGAGAAAACTGTTCTCTATATAACTTTTTAATGTGAATAGCATCCCGCACTAATGATGTCACTTTGGCTAAATAAAAACCGGATGTCAGACAAACTTTCCACCACTCATCATGGCCATCACTGCATCCACACACCAGACCGCAGTAGTACAGTAAATGCAAGTAAACATTAAGCTCGGACATGTACGCGAGTGAAGTTTGAAATATTGTCTGAGATCCGGGGACTGAGTTTCCATTTTTAACATTAGTGTGGAGTGCTACTAAGTGTTTTGCTCAATGATTTACACAATTTCTCTGGCACGACAGCATGACATAATGATGTAAAACACTGACCATCAGTATTTGCAGCTAAACAGAAACCGAAATCTGAAAATGGTGCAGACAGTAGCTGAGTTTAAGTGTGTGATAGGCGCGGAAACTGCACGGTCGGGTTTTGATGCATTCCATCAGCAGTCACAGAATTGCATCAAATTTAACAAAATTCCTAAATTTTACCCAAAGTTTTGAATGATTTACCAGAATTTGCTGTAGCGGCATGACCATGCCGGCCTCACCAACATTACGATAAACACGAACAGCTGAAAGTAAAGACCACAGAGAAATTAGTTACAACTACATTGTAAAATGCACCTTTTGAATGTTTTTTTTTTTTTTACAGGTTAGTTTTATTGTATATATGTCTACATTTATAGAGGATTAAAACAATCGAACTGTTCCCAAAACCAAGGAATACATTCCCTTTAAGGGACTTCTACAGATAGTGAAAACAGTATTGATATGACTGATGCCCTTCTTTCAACACATTACACTCTGGTGGGGTTCTAACCCGGCACAAATTAACACTGACATACCAAATTCAAGTTCCATGTGTGTGGCTGCAGCCTTGGCTAACTCCAACCAGGAGTCTCTGTTGTTGGCCAACTGACACAACATCCAGGCTTCCTTGAATCTCTTCAGTTTGATACACTTCATGATGGCTTCCTTCAACTGCGGATTCAAAAATGTCAAGACTTCCACTGTTAATTTTCTTGCCTTGCTGACACCAGAAATGACATGGTGTGCACAACATTGGTACGGTTGAAAATATAAATGTTCACAGGTTTACACATAACTTACATGTTACAAAAATGGTTATGGTGGAAAATGGTGAAATAGTTTTGCATGCAATGTTATAGTTTTTGAAAAATGGGTAAAACAATATTTGTCCAAAATCCAATGTTTGAAATCAGTGAAAATATATATATATTTTTGTCACTACTTTCAGTTGACTCTGATGATTGACTGAGCTAAAACCTTCACAGAATTGTTATTTTTCATGTATTTGTTGGGTAACATAAAGTGTGGATACTGGTCTTTGACAGTTACCAATGTTGGCTTTGTGCTTAACGTGGAATTCAATCACACCTTTATTTGCAGGATTTATTCCTCAAGGCACTTGGTGCAAGTAGCAAATTTGAGCCTACAGTATAAACCTTGCATTCAGGCTGGTGACCTGAGTTTTTTCTGTCTCGTCCCTTCAGCAATGGAATAAACTTCCCAATCATGTGAGAAATAATCATCCAAAAGTCTGGTGCTGAGTTACGAAATGGTGTAGAACTAGGGATTGCACTTGTAAATTATTTGTGCTTCACATGGGATCAGGCATACTACCATTATCAGAGTCCAACAGTTTGGGTGTTGAGTTACTGAATGGTGTTGGACTGAGGACTGCACTAGTAAACTGATTATGCTTTACGTGGGATCAGGCATACCACCACAATCAGAGTCCAACAGTTTGGGTTTTGAGTAACTGAATGGTGTTGGACTGAGGACTGCACTAGTAAACTGACCATACTTTACATGGAATCAGGCATAGCACCATAATCAGAGTCCAACAGTTTGGCTGTTGGGATACCATACAATATTCCATTTTGTTAAAGCGAGAAAGGATCCTAGCGAATCACTTTAGGGAGTTTCACACACAAATAAAGTCAACGAATTTTACCCAATTTAAGGAGGAGGGGGGTTGAAGCTCTGTCAAAACAGCGAGAATTTGACTGGAAAACTTGTCGTCAAATTTTCAGAAAAATGTCAAATTGCGGATGGGCGATTTCATTATTTATTATAATCACTGACCTCCTCGGGTTGAAGGTCATGTGGCCTCTCGATAAAGTTGTGAGAGTTGAGCTGCACTAATGCAGTTTTACCACTCTGAGTCTGACAAGTCATCTCACCGTTGTACAACATCAGAGGCTTCTGAGCAAACGGTAGCTTGCTAGTAGCTGCCAAAGTCACTGAAGGACCTAAGGGTGGAAATTATTTGAATTGTTGAGATTTTTGCCCAAAACACACACAAGCAAGAACATCATCATTGTCATCATCAGGGCCCAATTTCATAAAGCTTTTAAGCAGAAAATACTGCTTAGCAATTTTTTATGCTGAGCAAAAAATGAGTGGGGCACCAGTCACAACAATGTTAGCTTTATGGAATTTTTGATGGTAACCAGTTTCAGCTAAGAAAATCTTGTCTGTGCTTAGCAAGTTTTTGTGCTTACAGATTTTAGAGCCACTTGAGCAGAAAACATTGCTTAACAATTTTCTGTTGAGCGAAAATGAGCAGGATGCCAGTCACAAGTTGTACGAGTGACATTGTATTTTGGCTGGTAACCTTATTCTGGTAAGCTAATTTTTGTGCTTATGCTGCTCCATGAAATTGGACCCTGGCTGTAGCAACCCAGATCCCCTTCAAAAGGCAATGACAAGCATCTTCATCCCTCATTAACGATGGAAAGTCTTCAATTTCATATTCCATGTCTCTGCCAACCAAGATCAGCAATGCCGACTACAAAACAATGGTGAAGATGTTAAGCCATTTCTCCTGAAGACAATCAGAGCCCAGTGATCGAAATAAATATAGAAAGTTTTACATATTACTCGCATCAAACAAAAAATTAAGCCCCCAAAAATGAAATGTGAAAAAAGTCTCACTTTGTAGAACTTACCTCGCACAGTTTCCCTAGAGTACATGTAAGTGTAGAGTTTATCGTCATCGTACGCTACAAACACACCCTTGTCGTAGGGCCAGTTCTCCCACAGAACTCCCTTTACGGTCGGTGAGAAGTCAGGAATCTCCAGGATCTGGTCATTGACCTGCAACACCAGGAAATAATGTGACAGGTTATTAGTAGTAGTAGTAGTATATCTTTCTGGTAATGAAACCAAGGATGCCTCATAAGTGAACTAAATCACTGTCGCTGGAAAACTGTAAACAAGGGCACTTGCTATGTGAACCAGAAGCATCGCGGTTAACGCCTACTCTTCCATGATATGTGTTCTTGTTTCTTTTATGTGCACTACCAATCCTAGTAAACGGAACCTACAGCTCAAGATCCCATCTGAAGGACAAAGCAATTATGGTAAAGTATCTTGCTCAAGGACACGAGTGCCATGACCGGAACTCGAACCCACACTCTGCTGATCAGAAACACCAGAGGATTAGTCTGGTGCTCTTAACCACTCAGCCATGACCTCGATGAACTCCACGTTAATAAGCATTCTTTATCTCGACAGCTAGCACAGAAATTTGAGACTGACCCCGTAAGTGGAGAGTGTAAGCGCGAAATTCCGAAGCAGAGCCATGACAGAAGAAACCTAAACAATTATAACTGAACCGCTATAATTTCTCAGTTTTCGAAAAGTCCACCTATTCTGAGTTTGCTGATTCAACACTGAACTAGGTAGCCGGACCATATAAGAGTAAAGTTTGAGTGATCCTCAGGTGTTTTAACTGTTAAGGGAGAACGCTGAATAATGAACACTTGGGTAAAACCTTGATATCTGCCACAATTGGCACTCATTGAGGTTAAACACAACAACAAAAAACAACGACGAAACGATTGGGAAAATAAATGGGTTTTAAGGGTACATTTGAATGAAGACAGGGATTGTTTACTTGACAAAAAGATTATCTTACTGGGTTGTAGACAAAGCCATCACTTTTGTCATCAATGAAGACCAGTCTGGTGCCACTGGGGTCTGGGTACACTTTCCTGATGCCCACCATGTGTCTGAACTCATTGACAAACTGCCAATCCTCAACGTAGAAAAAGATTAACTCTCCGTTCTGCAGTGCATCAAAAATCAAATCACATATTTATCTTATTTTTTTTTTCTACTAAAAAAAAGATGATTTCAGAATTTAATCTGAAATTTGTCATCCCTAGATGTCTCTTGAAAACATTCATTAAACGTATTAAACAGGATTGGCAGAGCTGACCAAATAGTCGTAGAAAGTGTTCCTGTTTTGTGTGATCAACAATATACATCAAATACAAAACCTGCGAAAATTTGGGCTTAACACGTTGTGTAAGTCAGGAGAAAATAGTGAAAAACCACGTACAATTTTTAGCATGTAGACAAATTATCTTTAATTTGGTTGTAACAACCTAAATCAGCTGTTGCAGGTTTTGTATTAAGGTTTCCAGATACAGTTTTCTCAACAACAAAAACTTTGTGTCAGAACAAAAGAAATATGAAAATATTTATCAGAATAAAATGGTTCAAGTACATGTAATATGAGCTTCATAATCAGTGACCTTTCAGACTCAAATTATTATGTTTTTTAACCTAACCGATCCTGTATAATACCTTAAGCAGATCTTAACAGTTACAGTACAAAAAAATCTTAACAGTTACAAAAGTATTTGGAGCCAACATTGAGTGCAGGCTTAATTTTATCAATGTGGGAATGGAATCCTTACACTGGTTCCATAGATGAGGAAATCTGATGTAAGGGCGTGGCATGTGATTCCACCCTGGCCATCCTCAGGAAAAAGTCTTGTTTCTCTCTCCTCGTTATCGCCTGAGCCTTCAGTTTCAATCTGTATGAAAGAGAGAAAAAACGCCCATAGATTATAGAGATGTGGTTGACCAGGGCTGTGTTTTGCAGCCATGAGCAGAAACAAGTTTCTACTAACGTAAAATGCACTGACCAAACCATTTTTAAGAGCTAAATAAAAACATTTTGACACAAAAAAACATTTTGTGACATGGGTACATCTCTCGAAATCAATGTTTGCAAAATAAACAGCCTTTATTTCATTTCCTTGATCTTTTCCATGATGCTTTTGATCTTAGTTGTTTGCCTCATGTCGGTTTGTCCAGCTTTGTCGCGTAGAGTTAGTCTAAGCATTCTCCTTTCTATGGCCTGGTGTGTGATATTAATTTGTGTTCCATCTCTTGCATTGACCATGTCTCTGCCCATGTGTCGTTGACAGAATTCAATGAGTATATATTCTTCTAATTTGGAGTTGAGCAAAGAAAAATTTACTAGAGCGGGAATCGAACCTGTGAACTCCAGATTAATGGGCTGGCGTTCTACCAGCTGAGCTATCTAGCCCTATGCTGGCTGGCAGTCTCCTTATTTTGTCAATATCTTTGTTCATTCACTTTTTATTTTGAATATCAAGTGGTAAACCACAAGGAAAACTGACTGGGTAAATTTATAAAGTAATTTTGGGTTGAACAAAGACCACCAACACTAGGGTTAGATAACTCAGTTCGTAGAGCGCCGGCACATTAATCCTGAGGTCGCAGGTTCAAATCCCAATCTATAGTCAAATTTTCTTTGTTCAACCCAAAATTAATTTTACAATTTTTCCAGTCAAATTTTCCTGTGGTTTTACAACTTAATATATACTTTTTCTAGTACCTTAACTCCTTCTTAAACTCACCAGATGTAACTGGACCTTGTTCTCAAAGTAGACTGCGGCGTAGTCAGCGTTGACGCACATGTTGATGATTGTACCCAAGTACTCTCTGTCCTTCAGCTTCTCTAACCCTGGTGAAACAAAGGTGTAAATAAAAGTATCTCAGATTGACTGATTGATTACAACAGGTGTCCTTTGATTCTTGTGGATTGATTTAAAGGTGAACCAACCATTTTTTAATGTATAAAATGCCTTTATGAGCATCGTCCTATTTGTTCAGTTTCAAGGATACATCTAATGGTGACGAAATGCACCTGCCTCATGCAGTATTTGTGTAACATTTGAAATTACTGGAGAAATAATTTCTCAATCTTCAATCTGAAATCGAACTTTATTAGTTAGTACTGGCATCAATCATCCATCTAAAATGTTGTCGTTAAATCATTTCTTATAATTATTTGGTTTTACCCATACACCGATGTGTGTAAAGCATTGTTTACTCAGTACTTTCCCAAGTCATGTGAAAAAAAAGTGTTTGTATTTATAAAATAATCCTCAGGCATATAACTCGGGTGGGATTCGAACCCACGACCTTTGCCATTCTGGGGCAGATGTCTTACCACTAGACCACCCAGATTACCCGGTAGCTAGAGGCAGTTCAAATCCTACATTTCAGCAGCGGGTACCGCCCAAATTTAGATGTTCAATTATTACTGTGAACTTATTACTCATTAAATTAATCACTTCTTGTAAAAATAAGACTGTACTTCACTTTGATTTTGATCAAACTACCTTGACAGGCATGTGAAATAACATGTGATGCCCCCACAACAAAACCAGGTACGGAAATAGTGAATTTGGCATTAAAAGTGAAGACAGCTGAAACATCAGCCATGATATCAATGTGATGTGATGTCTGAAACATCTATGGAACCAGTTCACCCGAAGTCATAATTTTCTTGGTTGCGCCATTTTTGGGATCAATGTCCCCATGTGTTATACATTGTGTGCACATTTTAGGCGACACGGCAATTACACGCTTACAAGGTGACTCCCACAATGGCCAGCGTGGCAGCGTGGCCTAAATTTCGTGCTATTTGACAGCTCTTCTTCTTATCTATTTGATGAGCAAATAAACCCAGGTTTGAGTTTGAGTAGAAGTGCCTGGTTTTGGCATGGATTGTCACAGTAACAAAAAAGGTCATGTAAATGTAAAATGCAGTTTCTCAACAACAACAAAACTGACCTTCCAATTAAATGTGTGGATTCTAGCATTTGTTATTTAAATTGAATTCATATGCCAGCTGAAAAGTTAGAAAATAAGTATATCTCAACATGTTAAAGCCTACATTTAATTACATTTCTACATGTTAATTTGTTGTATGTAACAATTCCATAAAAGTAGAATGGAATGGATGCACTCTCTTAAAAAAAAAACAACAACTGACCTTCCCTTTAAATGTGAGGATTCTAGCGTTTGTTATTTAAATTGAATTCAGATGCTAGCTGACTAGTTAAGTGCCATTAAGTGGGAACATGTGATGGGTTGCACCTGGGTTTCGCCTAATAATTACAAAACACATTGGTGGAATTGCTTTTCCATTACTGAACACGGTGTCCCATCCATTTTAGAAAACTTAAATTAAAGAAGAGAATATTTTCTGTTTTTGTTTGTTATCTCATTCTCGCTCTGCAATTGAACAGTGATCGCCTGCTCCCATGTTTGAATAAATAAATAAACACAACTAAATAGAACAGTGATTGCCTGCTCTTTTGTTTGAACAAATAAATAAATAAACACAACTAAACCATTAACTCAATGTTTAGTAGCAAAAACTTGGCTGTAAATTTATTTTACAGACTGATGTGAAGTGTTTGACCTAAAATGCGAAAAACCTTGACAAATATTAATTTAATAAGATGGCTGAATTATCATGCATTAAATTGAACTAAATAATAAAATAAACAACTGGGAGATTCTGTTGCAAAGTCCTTGTGCAAATAAACAAAAAAAGGAACGAGTTAGACGGGGAAAACAAGTTTTAGATTGTAACAAAACGACTGAAACAGCATAATGCATAAAGCATGATGTCAACAACATATTAGTTGCAACAAATCAAACAAATAGAACATTTCCAATATTTAACGATGAAAATTCAAAACAAATGTTTTGAAAAACTGATTTTTGCAGAACTTACACTCGTTGTCGCCTGATTCAACTTCAGTGAATTCATGACCTACAACAGTAAGGACTCTGGTTGAATTTTAGTTGTAAAATTTTGCTGACCCACTTTAATAATATTGAACCCACCAAGAAAAACAATGGGTATGAAACCTTTACGAGAGTTCTTTGTTTCCCATTTTTTTCATTTAATTCTGGTTAAACAAGTATTGTTGTTGTCGTTTGTAAGCTGTTTTATTCATTCAGAGCTCGAATTTCGGGAGAAAACCCACAAGACTGCAGGGCTTGCAGAATTTATTTCACAAGACCAAAATCAAAATGAGTTGAACAAGCGTAAAGAGAGGATCAATCTCATTTGTCTTAGGTGTAATTCTACTTCCATACTCAAGAAAATTGGAAGTGTTTTTATAAGACTCATTGTCAACAGTTTTTCACAAAGGTATTACACAATGGAGGTAGCATATTTTCAATTGAAAAAAACACAAGACCACCGGGCTTGTCCGGTCATGAGTTTACTGGCCCGACGCTGAAATCATTGGCCTGCGGTCCAGTGTTAATTTCAAGCCCTGTCATTTCTGTACGACATATGTTTGTCCGTTTGTCTTGTCTCTGTATGTCCACAGGCTGATTACTACAAGCTCCGGCTTACCAAATCAGCCTCCATACGGTTTCCTTTCTTTAGCTTTGTCAAGCCTACAATACCTCAGACTATTCTGTTCATTATAACCTTATCGTTTTGTTTACGACAGTATGGAAATAAATGTAAATTAAATTGAATTGAATCTCCAAGGTATCAAGGTGGTTGTTATAATCAGATAAACAACTACCCCTGGAATACATTTAACAATAGTAATTTAATAATGAGCCCTCGAGTTGAAAAGATTGTGCTTGTTTGATAAGTGTCGGGTACAACAAAACGTGTACGGGTAAACATGACCGTTGCATTTAATATCGGCATACTCCGTGTTGGTTCAGTATTTAGTGTAAATATTACATCTTTGAACACAGTGAGTACTACACCAGATGTGTCAACACGTTGCATATTTACTTTATTTAACCCACTAGTGTGCAGGTTAATTTTATTACTCGATTCTACAGTGTCTTTTTGTTTTGGGTTTTTTTTGGGGGGGTGGGGTTGTCGGTGCTAACAATCTCGCACACTGAAGAATATAACAGCCGCACATTCAGGCATGATATTTGGCCTTTGGGGGAAAAAGTAGAGACATTTCATCGAGTATAAGAGCTGACCAACATGTACACATGGTGTAGGCTTCAATAGACTTTTTTAGACTATTGAATCACAACTTTTCAGATTTTTTACGAAATCAGACCTAACGAAATCAGTAGGAAGAATATCATGCCCGACGAAACAGATCTGTACCAAGCAACTCAGATGTGTTACTATTTTGAAGTCGGAATTCTGCTCGTATTAACTACAATGAAAAACTTGGGGATTTTTCTTCACCTTTATTTTAGTGCACAGTCTAGATTGAAGACATATTTACAAAATGGCGTTTTCACTTTTTTTCATTTAACTTTATTGTTGCAAGAAACACCACCTGAAGTATCAGGATTGATCCTACAGTGTCATTTTTAATATCTTTTCTCATTGTGAGATTACAGAGCACAAAATCTACCTTTTTCTCCGAGCATGTAGAACCAGGCCCTGTTGTTCATCCCTACGGCCAAGTGGTACGGTCCAAGTGCAACGAACGTGGGCTCCACTTCTATGTTGACTGGTATGGAAGGCTCCTGTGTTTAAAATGGAACAGTCTTAATAGGGATACAATTCCGCACCCTAATTCTGGGGTCAATTGAATAGATGGCGGATCCAGACATGAAGCTTATTAATAAATGAAGAAAAACTTCACATTTTTTTCTCCTGGATCGCAAAAAAAATGTTAGCCATCTTGCGTCAACAAACTTCACACCTTCATTGGAAGCACAGCATGCCTTGAAATGATATTTATGATATGTTTTGGGGTTTTTTGTGCATGAAAACATACATTTTGTTTGGAAGCATTCTGAACGATTGAATTATTCATTTAGTTTCTTTTTATTAACCCAATTAACGTGACGCCATCACCCGTGACAAATCTTGATTGCGCCATTTTGTGACACAGATTCCACACGTGCTACTGTGCCAGTGCGAACTTTAGCGAAAGCGCTTGTGGCTAGGCATGCACGATTATCTTTACATGCAATCTGACTCCCAGAAAGGCAGACTGTAGGCGGACAGTAGTCGAGTGTGGCGCCTAGTCCAAGGGGTCTACAGCAAGGTTCCCACCCCTACGCCTCCCACTCAGCTGAAATGTTGCATGGCAGCAATGTGCCCGTCATGATAAACAATACAAATACTTGCCCCATGAATCTGCTTCAATGAGTACCTTACATAAAAGCCAACATATATAAAGGACAAAATAGCCGCCTAAAAGAACAGCTCCAAGGTCAAACTGAGGGTTTTTTTCTCTTCAAAAAATGAATCCTCATGAAAGTTGAAAAAAAAATTGCAAGTCTCCAAACCTCACGCTAAAATGGTGTTAAATGCCATTGTATTTTATACTCTTTCAGAGCGGAATTTGAAATAAGACATCATCAAACAGCAAAGACAAATGAGTCCATACATTCCAAAGTGGAATTTCTGTGCCGGTCATAAGCTCAAATTCAATGCCGTTTTTTGATTGAATATCATAAGAATTCAGGAATTAATGAAAATTCTCTGTACTAAAATGTCACAGACCACACATTTGAAATGTGACGTCCTCAAACGTTTTTGCACTTTGACAAAGAAAATGCACTTGAACGGTATCAAACCTAGTGACATTTTACACCAATTTATCATGAGATGAGAGCAGCGACATAGCCATGTTGGGCCTGGGGGGTACGTGCCCCACCCCCCGCCACGAAAAACAAATTTGCGATAGTGCTCACAAAAAGAAAAGAAAAAGAAGAGGAAACAAGAGAAAAATGCGTGTTTGTATCATCAAAATGTAGTGAACGATCGCAATCGAGATCGCTATCGCGGCCACAAGATGCAATAAGAGGATGGTGGCCAACTGCAGCGTCCCCCTTCCAAAATAAAAGCAAAGTCCTGGCTGCGTTGCTGGATTAGAGACCTCTACTTGTTTGAAATAAGTAGATCACAAAACTGAGTTTGTTATTGGGAATCCCTCTTTAACCACCTGAAAGCTTGATTTTTTGTTTTCACCAAGTCAATTCAGTATTGAAAAGAATGCGGTATCAAAGTGTGACAGTGCATTTGCCAGAATTGTAAGACGCTCTGCATGGCAAAATTTTGCCAACACAACATCAAATCATATCTATCCTCTGGCTTTATTTCTTATGGCATGCCTCCGACACACAGGAAGTACGGCTTAACATCCCATCAAGGGGGAAAGAATCATCGTTCAAGTGCCTTGCTTACAGACGCAATAATAACACCATGAATAATAATAATAATTTGGAAGGCTAATCATCCTTACTTGCAGCTGAGAAGCCGAATTGCGAAGGATGCGGCTACAACATGTTCGAGTTGCTGGTATGCAAGGGTGCCTACGGCAGCCAGCCACATCAACCAATATATGAACTCGAATCACAGCCAGAGATCAAAAGTGTTTGATTTTTACCGTAGGGAGGAAAACCGGAAAGCCCAGAGAAAAACCCTTATGGCATAGGAGAGAACCAATCCACAACCCTACTCACATAATGGCCTTGGCCGGGAATCGAACCAGGGCCACATTGGTGAGAGGCTAGCGCTTTACGCACTACGCCACCCATGCCACCCCAAAAGTGTGTCATGACTAGGCCAGGGGCCAATTTCATAGAGCTGTTTGTGCAGACAATATTGCTTAAACTGTTTTTGCTTAGCACAAATGAGCAGGATACCAGTCACAAATTGTACATGTGATATGGAAGTTTGGCTGATAACCTTACTCTGGTAAGCATAATTTTGTTGGGCTTAGCTACTTTTTGTGCTTAAGCAGCTCT
>CM021530.1:2910871-2925952 GCA_010994315.2 Pisaster ochraceus
AAAGTTGCTTCGAGTGTTACTTTAAAAAAGCTGTGTCACTTTCAGTTATATTTTTCACATAATAATTGCTCAACGCTTAAACAATTGATATGTTGATTGCTTTTTGTACCAAGGTTGTGCAATTTAAACGCTCATAGATTGACACTTAACTTACATGATATAAAGATAGTCTTGGTATGGAAAACTTCCCTTGAAATATTTCTGCTTGTACTGCTATAGTTTTGGGGAAATGAGTAAAGTGATCAGTCCAAAACCAGACGATGAGGTTTTTCACTATATTCTTGTGACGTTGATGTCCGATGTGAGGGCATTGGGCCTTTGATGATGCAAGCATGGAATTCACCACACGGTCAGAGTAATCTTTCCCCCACATTCGTGAGGACTCCATCTGTAGGAAAATGAGTGCATCACAAAACTAAATTTGACCTTGGAGCCCCTCTTTCAACTCAACAATACTTACTCCACTACATTTTTCAAGGGTTAATTTTAAGAAATGTCTTTTAAAACAAGAGCATAAAGTAGTGTACCGAAACAAAAATGGTACCACAACTCTCAAGATCCTTCCTCCCCACTATGTAACCACCACAGGGCCTTCACCATCGTAGAGTGCCTGGAGACTCAGCACGCTCTCAAGTCTGGCACCCTGTACGACCTAAGCACCCAGCAGGTGATGGATTGTAACAATGTCACCGATGATCACGGATGCACGGGTGGCAGTCTATGCGATACTCTAGTCTGGCTCCAAGAGTCTAAGGAGAAGATCGTACTAGAGAAGGATTATCCCTACAAGGGAAAGACAGAGACTTGTAAACGCTTGGGAAAGTACGTCACGTCAGAAGACTGTGCAAGTCTCGGGTGTATTCAAATGTTTAAAACCATTAAAATGTGATTTTTCCTTCATACTTTTGAGCAATGTACATGGTATCCCTAAAATATTTGAGTAACATGCAGATTTGAACTGTCTATTTAGGTGTATCTTGTCATTAAAGCTCCTCATTTTAAAGGCAGGGCATACTTTTGGTAATTGTCAAAGACCAGTAACAAACCTGTGAAAATTTGGGCTCAATTGGCCATCTTGCAAGAAAACAAAGAAAGGAAAAACCACCCTTGTTGCATTACAAAGGCTACATGCCTGGAACCTGGAGTCTCAGATTCAAAGTTTTTGGTGAAAAAATTACCTCTTTCTCTAAATCTTCATAACTTCATTTGTAACATTTTTAACAATGGTTTATAACATCAACAGCTCTCCAGTGCTCTTTACCAGGTAAGTTTTTAGGGTCGTTAACGTGTGGAGTAATTACCAAGAGTACATCCTGCTTTACCCCCCCCCCTAAAAAAAGCAACAACAAACAAACAAACAAACAAACCTGATATTAACTCTTTCTTCTTTTCTTCAGATCCGGCTTGGTTTATCAGAAAAACCACACGTGTAAATCGTAAGTAATTTCTGTTCATCAGTACAGCATAATGTATTGTAAGTAATTTACTGAAGCATTCACGTTTGTTTGATTATTGTGGGTTTTGAGTGTATAGTTGCTTTTGCTAACCAAACTGTTTTACTTTCACTTAATTTTGATGTTGTCAAACGCTGGAAGTCTGGTCTGCATTTGAGTAAAAAAAAACACTTGAAACAACAGATACTTTCGTGGTTTGAAAACACTTTTGGAATAGTCTCACTGTCCCCCATGAACCAAAAGGCACATGTTTTTTGACAAAATAATCTGCCATTGATGTTGACATGTGTGTCAAATCATTGCTACTAAAAACAAAATGGTGTTCAGTGTTTGTAAACAAAGTAAGTCTGGACCAATTGGCATGGCTTTGCCTCACTATGAAATTCTGTGCTTAGGGTCACCTGTTTCAGCTTTGTACTATAAAGACTCTTGTACTATAAAGAGTCTTGTACATGGCATTACCTTGATCATGCCCACCGTTGGTTGTTTCACCATTTTGGACAATTTTAGAAATAGCACAGGCTATATGAGGGTTTAATTACGCTGGTACTAGGTAGGTTTATTTATGTTTATGTGTGATGTGCTGTTTGGAACAGTGAAACAATATTCTGTCAATGATTGCCATTGTTGTTTACAATTTGTTTGCCATTTGTTCATCTGCTTTTTCAACTTGGCCTTTTCGTTCGAGTTGGAAGATGACAACAGGGCCCAATTTCATGGCTCTGCTTACCGTAAGCAAAGAATCTGTGGGTACGGAAGCAGGGAATTCAGTGCTTACATCAAGCGTATTTCACGGGTTAGCAGGGAATTTTTGCTTGTGTGCATGCATACTCCACATTACTAGGCATTCTTGGCTTACACAGCTAGCACAGAATTTTGGCGTTTGCACAGTAAGTGGAGAATGGCGATTGTAAGCGCAGAATTCAGCGGTACGCAGAGCCATGAAATTGGGCCCAGATGGCTTCAATCTATTACCAGGGTATAACTAAAACAGTAGTTTTACACTGTGTGGTGGGGTCCATGGGTTTTGTACACTGACAATTTGTGCCCTTGGGTGTACAAAATACCAAGGTCCCCATCACTGCATGTAGCAGTTGTAAAATGAATTTTTCCCCTGTACCACTATGTCATTCAACCCACTCATCAACTGGAAATTTGAGATGGGCAGGTGACAACAAACATAAACGCTCATTGTTTTTGTAAGCCTGGGAATGCTGCCGAAAATGCTAATTTTCCATTCAAGAACACTGACTTAATCAGTAAGTTTGCAGCTACCAAACAGCTCAAATTTCTCCCATCATCTACAATTTATGGACTATTGACTTACACTTAAGCTTGGATCCCTTACTTGGTGTTATAGATATAAAGATAATGAAGGGACGATGGTGGCCATGTTGTACAATCACGGTCCGTTACTAGCAGCAGTAGACGCGACATCATTCCAAGACTACATGGGTGGAATAATACAGCACCACTGCACTGACCGATACGACAATCATGCTGTGCAGATCGTTGGGTACGACAGATCTGGTATGTAATTTTTTCTCAGATTTTTTCTTAACTTTAGGGGTTTTTTTTCACCGATCTCGCCTTGCCTTTTACACTTTCTTGAAAGACGTGAAGGCAGGGGAGAAAGGTGGACAACTGCCTTGTTTCAATTCCTCTTTTTGTAGAGATCCTGTTAAACATAACATCTTGTAAATTCAGGGGATGCCGTATATGAACCTCCACCCACGTATCAAGATTGCTTGTTCACACCCGTGCTTCAACTACAGAAGCTTAAAACTACCCCCACGTGATACCCTAGGTCGTTAAAATCCTCTCTTACAAAATAATCTTTCACGGAATTCTGAGTTACTGAGATCTTTTGTTGTTGAATTCCCTGTTGTCATGAAAAAAAATTATCGTTTCTGAGATAAAGTCTCTCGTCAACTCGGCTGCTGCATTCAACCGACAGTTTGGGCGCTAGTTTTTATGAATGGGCTCCTTTTATGGTTTTATAAGTAATACCCTGGTACCCTTTGTCACTCACAAGGTAATGGTACTTGCGTAAAATAAAGTTTGCGGTACGAAACATGTGTATCTGATACGTTACCAGAGCAGTCTTTGTTGGTCCTTCCTCTCTGGTCAGTTTGGAGCAAAGCAGTATCTACCAATCTGTTTTTGCCGAAAATGAGAGGGCTCGGTGAAGACTATTCAAAGTGCAAACAAAATGTCATCTTTTGTTTTAATACCACAGAGCAACCAACGGTGCTCCGCCTACTTTTATTTTCCGTAATCATTAGGGTCTTATCAATGTTTTACACTTTTTTATAAGCCTGCCCACGTCCGGGAGACCTGTTTGGTTTACCCGGTACGTCAACTGCCCTCTAGCGACAGAGATCTTCCAAAGTCTCCTGTTGGCAAAGTTTTGCAAACCCCTCTCTTACATCATGCATTCTTCTTGATTTTCCATTTTCATTTTTCTCTTGGCACCAGGACCCATTCCCTACTACATCATCCGTAACTCCTGGGGAACCAACTGGGGCCTTGACGGGTACCTGTACATAAAGATCGGCGGTAATCTCTGCGGAATCGCTAACACCGTAGGTAGTCTGGACACCAACTAAAAGTGCCACGTCACACAAGCCCAATTTGCAGGCAACCAGTTTGCGCAATCTCCTAGTGGAAACAAATCCATGTACAAAATTTCACTTTTTTTTTTTCCTTTTGGATTCTAAGACTTTTTTCCGGTGACCGGTAAGAAGAAAAAATACTTGCGTTCCAATTTTCACATAACTTCCTTTGGGGATATATAAAACTTGGGTAGGAAAACTCTCTCGTGCCACATAAATGTTGCTTTTGCATGCCTTTTGTTCGAAGAAACAAAAACTTCCGAATGGTTCTCAGTAGTAATAGTATCAGATCATATTACCCAAAGGCACTAACTCTATAATCGTTTCAATTTGTAATATTATAATATTTGAACTTTTTTTTGCGTAGCAGCGACAAGTTTACCAGCAAGAAAAAAAAAAGCTCTGTGATCTACTTGTTAATTATTGATTTCTTGGTTCTTGTTTCTCTATGTGAAATTAAATTGTTAATCAAAAAGCTGTGCTCAATAGTTATATGAAATCAAAAGCACTCCGCACTAATGCTAAAAAAAGGAGCTCATATCCGGATCTCAGACAAATGTGTCAAATTTCACTAACATACCTGGGCATCGATGTACAAGTTTTATGTTTACTTGCGTGTTATGGCTGTACTACTGGTGCAGTTTTATGTGTCAGGTATTTTGAGCCAAAGGGACGTCATTAGTGAGGAGGGCCGTTGTGTGCCAATTGATATTGTACATTGCAATACACAGATTGTTTTGAAGGAGTCAGAGTTTATGAAATTTTAAATTTACGTTAATTATTTTAATCTTACTTTAATCCTATCAAATAAATCATGACTGTTAATTTTTTATTTTTTTATTGTACTGGCCAATTGTTGCCACTATGGGGAGTTTTTACTATGAGATAAGCAGCCATGACAACACTTTAAAAAGCAGAAATATAAAATGTACTTTAACCCTAACCATTCCAATTGCATGTTTTGTTTTGTTCTGTTGTACTGAGGGCTGCACTAGTAAAACTGATTATGCTTTTACATGGGATCATGCCCACCACCATAATCAGAGTCCAACAGTTCGAGTGTTGAGTTATTGAATGGTGTTGGACTGAGGACTGCACTAGTAAACTGATCACGCTTTACATGGAATCAGGCATAGCACCATAATCAGAGTCAAACAGTTTGGGTGTTGAGTTACTGAAACATACCCCAGATCTTAGGAGGTATGTTGAAATGGCGGCATTTCCACTTTTCGATAACCTCGAAAAAGTTATAGATTTTCAAGGAGCTTCTGGGAACAGTATCCTCAGCGCTAAAAAAGTAGATCAAAGAGCATGATTAGTCTTAATCTGGAGAAAGTTACATGTTTTTTGCCTCACCAGACATAGAAGTCTGAAACTCAGATAAAATCTTAAATTTGTCATCACTGTATACAATTATTTTATATGGGAAAAGATCCACTAGCTTTTCTTGTGAAGAATCTGAATAATATATTAAACTCAAAATTGTTTAACTTGGGTGTAATTTACGTGTAAAATAAAACTTAGATTCACAATTGAAAAATGTTTGTATTTTTATATAAGACAATTATTTAGTTTGCAAAATTGAACATGTGTAATCAACTGTAAATGAAATTTCTGAAATAAGTATGATGTCATAAATGTTTTTTTGGTTCATGGTGAAATTAAAAGAAATATAACGATTAAATGGAATTGTAGGTCTGAGTGTTTAAAGAAATTCCTGTTTAAGGGGGTGTGCACAGCACTGGTAAGATTAAAAATACAAAATCTCACTGATTTGCACATAACGTAAGATGGTCATGATGAAAAAGTTGCCTTGAAGTATTTTTTGCCTGAATTATTTTAATTTTAAGAAATTTGTTCAACAA
Organism: Pisaster ochraceus; assembly: GCA_010994315.2. Lineage (NCBI taxonomy): Eukaryota > Metazoa > Echinodermata > Asteroidea > Forcipulatida > Asteriidae > Pisaster > Pisaster ochraceus. The sequence continues at coordinate 2,916,806 of CM021530.1, forward strand.
TTAAATTGATCCCATGAGTGCGAAAGCTGATATTTGAAAACAGTAAAAACAAAATGAGGTTTCCCCACCCCCCTCCATTTTATTGCGATTCCGATACCGATTGAGCTTAAACTTTCACATGTTTGTTACTTCAAGTATGTTGGGTCACACGAAGTGAAGGCACTTGTCTTTGTTAATCACAATTGTTGTCCGCGTGCCGTAAAGAAAATCGGTTTGTGTGCACACTTCTGCACTCAAACACTACCACAGACTCGCCTCCCCGCACATTTATATCACCACAAATTAGCATCTTGTTTTCTTGCCGTTTTGTTTATTTGATTATTTGCAAATTTAAAAAAATATATATTTTATATTAACTGCACACGAAAAGCAAAGCTTTAGAGACAAGAAACAAGAATTGTTGTAAAACTATCTTACAAACTATAGCATAACTATAACTATTATTATTATAACTTTTTGGTCATGAACAAAAGAGAGCCTCTAAAACCGACTAGCACTGTGACCTGCCGTCAATTTCACCAAACTCTTCCTAACTTAGGATTAATCTTAGGACTTAGGACGAGTCCCAGCCTTGCACTGTAACATGTAAACCTTGAGATTAATCTTAAGTTAGGACTAGTTACTCGTCCTAACTTGAGATAGGATTAATCCTAGCGTTTCATGAAATCGGCTGCTGTAGGCTTGAGGATACCTGTGTAGAGGTGTTAAAGAAATGTCAGTTTTAGATGTGGGAGGGAAACTTTAAAGTAGGGAAAACCCACACAGTCAGGAAGGGTCTGAAAACTCAATCCACATTGAAGGCACCAGTCCGGGATTTGAACCGGGGTCATGGAGATGAAAAGCACGGAAGAAACCACTCGGCCAATCTGAATGGTAATCCTTCACTAATTTCACAGATTGCCTTAGTGGGAAAAATCACTAAGCACTTATGAAATCTTATGAAATCGCCAGTAATTAAAAAAAGAAGTACTGATTGGTTCTCTGATTCATTTTTGGAGGGGGGAGGGGGGGTCAAATACACTTGTTCATAGCTCTACAAAAAACTGACCCAGTACCAATTGTAAACTCAAAAACAACTGTAGAAGATCTACAAGCAAACCATTTATGAGTACCAAAATATGGAAGTACCCATCTCATTTTCACCAAAATAGAAAACTAGCAATATAATACTATACTACAAAACTTCATTTGTAAAATACTTAAAATACAAAGTTATAATACCACGGATAATGAGGCCGGAATGGAAATAAATAGTTTTAATAGATGTTAAACCTGAACTCGGGTGGTAAATAACAATCTTTCTGGATTTTGTGACAAGCATAAGGGATGAGAATTGGCACATGTACAAATTCTTGAAATGGCTAAAAGGCTTTGGTTATCCCTTATTCTAGGCCCACAAACCTCCAAGATGCTACAATTCAAGTTGACAGACTCTAGATGCATCACCAGAAATACAAAAAATAAAGGCTTTAGAATATTTCTTTCTCCCTGTGGTGATTCCTTTACCTCTTTCAACGACATTTTTAAGATCAAGAAGAAGTTTTTGAGGAAATCCTGAAATCAAGGGGGAGATCCTGAGACATCACATGCCGGTCAAACTGACCTCTCATCTGGTGGATGAGATCTGCTCTAGAATGCAGGGGTCATGGGTCAAACTGACCTCTCATCTGGTGGATGAGATCTGCTCTAGAATGCAGGGGTTCGAATCTTAGCCGAGTAGTATGCCAGTGGAGTTTCCTTTTTGCAGGACTTGGGGGATGGGGAGCACCGAGTGCACAGTGTTTGTCACACGTCGGTGTATGGTAAAAACCTAAGATATACAGAGTGAAATTTACCCCAAAACACCAATATTTATCCAAAAAGCCTCATTGATCTTCCATAAACATTTATACCCTGTAATGTAAATCATCACAACACAAAGCAAATAACTAACCCAACAAGCATTGACCTTAATAGCTGACCAATCACAACTGCAAATGTATCCGCCAAAAGAGGAAAGAAGTTGGGTTTTTTTTTAATGCCTCTACTTTGATTGCCTGAATTGCGCATTCTGTGGAAAGCGCATTTGTAGACCTGAGACACAGTGATATACACAGTACCTACATTTACATAAGTGTCATGGCAATTGGCAACGCAGTTGCTATGGAGGCCGCTAATGGTACAGTTATATTCACAGCATGAAAAGCAAATACTAATTTTTACACTTTAATTAAACCAAGCCATATCATTATGAACAAAATAAGTATGTACAGACAAACTTTTTAAACCTGTAGGGAAACTGGAATCTTAGAGGTGTTCACATATGTGGAACTGTCTCCGTAACCACTTCACGTGGGTTGAAGAGTATACACGCCTATTTTTTCCAAAATGGCTCCCGAAAACAATGTTGTGTAATATCGATTCCACACCTTTGTCCTTCTGTTATATGAATAAGGATTACAAGAATGAACAGGCTGCCACAATTCAGGGTATGTTCATATTTTCTCAAAAGAAAACAACAAATCTCAGTGCTTTTTATGAGAGCCTTTGTTGTCTTTCCTTTTTCAAGTCAGGGTTTCATTGTGAAATCAATATTCAATAAACCCATTATAACGGAAGCTGCACAAATTTCAGAAAATAATACCGAGGTACTAATACTGAGGTGCGGTGCGGTAAAGATTTTTTAATACAGTCTTGAATTGGTTATTCTTAACTCTTCTTCTTTTGAATATTTTCACTTTACAGTACCCCTAATGAAACGTTTTGGCTTTTTGGAGGTCGTTGGTTCAAGTCCCGCTCCAGCCAATTTTTCTTTGTTCAAACCCAAATAAAAAATATAAAAAATACAAATGTCTCACAAATTTCCTACAAATTTATTTCAGTTTCCCTCAAAACTATTACAAATTTTACCAAAAAAGAACATTATATTTTATTGTAGAAAAATATCTTTCAAACAATTATGCCAATCTTCGACGGAAGTACATGTAGCTACCAGTAATTCTACAGTCGACAGTACCACTAGATAGATATATATTTCAGAATACTATATTGGGCCTAATTTCATGAATCGTTTACCGTCAGTGCAAGCTTGGCACTTACAGTAAGAGAAAAATCAAGTCTCAACATAAGTAGAAATTTGAGTCTCAAAAAGTCGCCTTTAAGCAATCTTTGGAGATTCACATTTTTGTACATGCTTCTATAAATTTCTAATTTCACTTCAGACAAAATAAGTTCACAGGATGCTTACTACTATTACCATCTTTATAACAGGCATGATATTCTTCCAACTTTAATCAAACTCCCAGATTTTTTGCAACTGGAAAAATCAGAAAAATTATGATTAAATAGCACAAAATATCTACCTTGTACTCAATCAAATGTTCCTACTTTTATCTGTTTATATTGAATATCATGCCTGTTATAGCAAGTAAGCTTTCAAATAAAAATTACACATTTCTTTTTGGGGTCAGTTCCTAAAGTACGACACTACCTTTTTGGCTAAGGCTGCCGGCTGCAGCAACAACATTAGAAGCATGGTTTGTTTCATTAGCCACAGCCAGAAGCCGTCAATTCGGACCCAGCAAAGTACTGAATTTAAGACTTGTATTAAGTCTGCTACATGTTAACTGATTCAAACCACACCACACATCTGCAAGACAATAAGTCTTAACCCTCCTACTAACTGACCAGTCAATATCATCCACAGTGGTTTTGAACTATGCCAGCCTGCAATAATAAAACATGGGGTGAATGCATCTACACAGTACACCCATGAACACAATGTGTTCAGTCCATTGTGGTTTTGGGTGATAGAAACTACTTTGAAAGCTTGCCTTAACTCTTCTCACACTTTAGAGGATTCTGTCAAATTTGTTTACGACAAATTTTCCAAAACTTCATCTGTCCTGTCAACACCCTCGTGAATAACATCTGGAACTTGACCTTGCATGTTTCCGCTGTTCCCGACGACCTTGCCAAATGGAATGGACAGTTTTCGCCTCATGTCGCTGCTCAGAGCGGGGATGTACTTTCGAGGTAGCAGAAACGTGGACAGGTTGAAGAGATCAACAAACACCTTGTAGCGATCGCTGGTGAAAGGGAAAAGCAAATTTGTAAAAAGTATTTATAATTTGTTTTTTTGTGTGGGTTTTTTTTTCATGAAAAGTTGCCCACCACAAGGCCAAAGGGCCACCCTAGAAACAAAGACAATTTAGAGAGAGAGAGAGAGAGAAGGAAGGTATTTTTTTCACATTCATCTCAAAATGAAATAGAGCGTAAGATGGTGGACAACAAGATACAGGTAGCGAGCTCAACAGTGCAGCAGAACGAGGGAAAAAGCTGTAGATAGGTTGCAATATGACGTAAATCGGCCATCTGTATGAGCAATTTGGAACATACAGCTGCACGCGCACATTTTACAAAAAAACTCATTGTACGATTGGTAAGTAAACAGCGCCGCTGCATCAATAACTTGAGCGCTTGACGTGCCTGCAAGCCAAATGTAATTTGCCCGTAAATATGGCATCTATTGGGAACTATCTATTCGAATATCCCACAGTATTGGGCTTTGGAACAGATGCAGTGAAAGGATGAGAAGATGTGGCAAAACGAGTTCTACGAGTCAAGGTGCATACAGAAGGGACAAGGAGTGACAAAACCTTCTGCTCGCGTACTATGAAAGTACCAGCAGAACAGGCTTAATGAGGAGACAGATCGTCTAACAGTGTATCACTTAATGGAAAACAATGGGATCGACCTTATGCGAATGGTGTCAGTTCAGTAGGGCGCCCTCACATGAGAGGCCACGCGAACATTGCTCATCGGATCAAACTGTGCACCTTCACACAATGCGCGTCTACCATTTCCACCATTTTGGGAGTCAATTCCTTTGTGTACAATTTGACTCCCAAAATGGCGGACAGGATAGGCACGAATAAGTGCGCCGAACGTTGTGCAAGTGGTCAATTGATAATATAAGCTAATATTGTACATATCAAGGTTCAACTAAGTTTATTTCTTATCACAGCATTAAAAATTAACCTAATACCCAAATTCACGGGCAAAAAAAACCATTACAGGGGTTAGAGCGATGCATGGTGGATAAGGTAGACAGTTCCTTTGGGAAAGTAAAGATAGTAATCACTTTCCACCCTTTTCTGTACAATGGCCTAAAGTTTAAATTCCAACTACCCTAAAGCCGTTTCCAAAACATGGGCTTAAGCCTGGGTCATACTTCCTGCAAATGCAAATGCACAGCGATTTTGAGGTCACAAATTATTCGCAACGGACACTTGGCAAGAGTTCAGCTGTGCAAAACATTTGCAGCGAAAACAGAGTTGTGGCGTCAACTTCGCTTTGCATTCCCATTCGCATTTGAAGGAAGTATGGAGCGGGCTTTTAAAGACTCCGGTTTCGGACTTTTAATGTTAATTGGCACTGTGCAAAATGCACACTGATCCAAAACTGATGACGGGACCTGAGCCTGAGACAGAGCCCGAGCCTAGGTTTAGCAAAGGCTCCTAGTAGAAAGCGGACATGGCTACCAACCTTGATGTAGCTTTTAGGTACATGTAACCAGATGAGCCACCGGTACCCGGCCTAGAGCCAATCATCCTCTGCACCAGTTGCACGTGGTTCACTGAAAAAAAATATGATTGAAACGTGCCAAATAAGTGAGTGCCCTGAAGTCTCGACCCCAGCAGCGTCTTTCTTGAAGGCTCAATAACAACACAACACACATACACAGGTTGACTGGGCCAAATACTGAAACGTCCGGCCATCAACTTTTTTTTGCATTATACCATAGGACCTTTTTTCTAACTCTAAAAGACTGAAACCCAGACTCACATCTCCACTTCATAATCAGCGAGTCTAGATCCATCAGGAGGGTGAGAAACTGGAACGGCTGACTGAACCGTGACTCTTCGCGGTACAACGAGATAAACAGCGCCCCCTGTAGGGCCTTGTGGGAGAATCGCCTGTCCCCTGGAAAAACAAACAACGACTGAGGGTCAACAATCAGTGACAAAAATATTCCACAAGCATAGAGGAAGTATAATGTTTACTCTGTACAATGAAAGTAGTATGGTAATTTATTATTTGTTAATTACAAAACTTTTACATGGCATATGATAGAAAGGTACACTTCCTACTTAAGAAGAAGGTATAGTTTCTGCTAAAATGTCTTTAAAATCTTCACGTCATTTGACATCATGTATACACTCCAATTTTTTTCAAAATAGCTTACAGCGGACGTATATAAAAGCCTAGAACAACTTCGGGAGCGTCCTTTTTTTTCTTTTTCTTTTTTTTGGGGTGGGAGGGGGCACGGTTGCCATGTAAATTCACCCAGATATTGTATTATGTAACATGCACAGCTGTGCACCGACAATGCTACGCTTCATTTCTCCCTTTACAAAGTGGGACGGATGGTACTGGAACTCATGCTCTAAATCTCCCTTTTTCTAAGGGTTAGTGCGTAATCCCCCGATTTCAGACCTTTGTCCCTTTGTTATACAAATGTGGCTAACAAGAATGGACAGGCTGCCACCATTGTATATCATGGTACTTGGCTCAATGGGAGGCAAGTCCGACACACAGGCAGATCATCAGCCTTGGCTTTGCGAGGCTTTGTGACTCACGGTGAATACATACTTGTATTTTCTCAAAAGAGAACAACGAATCCCGATGCAAATTATTGTTGTCATTCCTTTGTCAAGTCAGGGTTTCAATATTTTGAAAGGAAAACCATTACTTGAAAGCCCCAAAAAGTTCAGAAAAATAATACCGCACAGAAACATCATGGAAAAGATTTTCAAATACCCACATGAAGTGCTGAAATTATAGGAGTTGTCAAAATTGCATCGTAGTTATGAAACATTTAGAAAAATTCAGTCGCTCTATTGGTTATTGGCAGCTTTAACATTGGTAACAGAAATATCCATAACAACATGCATCTCAAACATGTTAAACATGCATCTACAACGAAATCTACTTTATGGAGAAATGAAAACTTCACCTGAAAACAAATTGATTAATGATGTCAGAAATGTTTTTAAACTTGACAAAAATGACAATGGTTCAGACTTTAGATTAATGTGACTGTGGACTGGCATGAAATAAATGGTATCATGCATTCTTCTGTCTTTTAATGATTAAATATTTGGACAATTTGCCTCATAATTAAACAAGATTTCCTATGGGACTGAAAATTAAACAAGTTTCATCCATTTTCAACAATATAAATGTCTGTATAACCACCAAAATACACCCAGATTTGGGCAAAATAGATGATAGTTTGACTCAATTCTTTCGACAAAAACACCTGGGAAACATGTACCACGAAGAACTATTTTGGTTTAAGAAATGTAGATGCTACATGTGCGATGACATGGAAAACATTGGCAAAGGTGCTACGGGATCGATCACACATGGGAACAAGGTTGCCTAATAGTTTCTACATCTTGAATGGTTAATAATGAGAGCCCATGATAATGCCATACACTCATCTATATGAAATATGGGTGACTTAAAAAGACTGTCTTGTTCCATGGAAATAGAACATGGAAAAAGTTGAGCCCAACTGCAGTTTGTGCCCTGCTGTGGGTGCTGAGTATTAATACCATGCGTGGATCACAAAATGATATCACAAGACATACGAGTATGGCAAAATGGCGACGCGCATTGAATTTTGTGTTGGTCGATCCTTGATCTGACAAATATTGCACACGCGTCATGTGGTTTCTGGTAATGAAACCAAGGATGCCTCAGAAGTGAACTTAATTATTGTAGCTTGAAAGCCTGAGGAAACCTGTAAGGAAGAGTGCTTGCTAGGCTTGCTGAACCAGAAATGTGCAACGCAACTCCTAGTACACAAGACCTACAGAATAATGTCCTATCCGAAGGACAAAGCAACTATGGTAAAGTATCTTGCCCAAGGACACAAGTGCCACCACCGAAACTCAAAGCCAGCCTACTCTGCTGTTCAGAGACACCAGAGCTTGAGCAGAATTATCCCTTAACAGTGGCCCAACGGACAAAAGCCAGTTAAAACACCCGAGGACCAGTCACAACACCATCAAAGTGGTCCGGCTGGATAGTTCAGTGTTGAAACGCATCCCTATTTAAATGATTATGAACTAGTGAAAAAGCTGGGGGACCAGTGGAATGACAAGCTAGCTCGTCCTGCTGGCTAGTCACTGAAAAAGTTAAGGGCAAACCCTGTTGAGTCTGGTGCTCTTAACCGCTCACTCACGAAACGCCACATGTGATATACTTTTGCCATACACGCATACCAACTGCGGCATGATAACAGGGCGCTTGCGTCCGTTTAATGATCTCCCAACTGAGTCACATGGATAAATAAGGGATAACTCAGTCTTTTTCAATTACTATTTCTATTATTTGTAAGCACAATAGCCTTTTATAAAGCCGTAGCCATCTTGTTTTTCCCCCATTCAAATCAGTGCAACCAAACCGAGGCTGGATGGTAAATATAGTAGGTCCCCTCATTTGGTTTGAGGACAATCAGTATCCTACGTTGTAATTGTATACACAGGGAACTTGACAGAGTCAGTGGTAGCATGATAAAGATCAACAAGTAGGAAATGTTTTTGTAAACTCTGCATGGATGGTGAAAACGGTGTTGACGTAGTTCAATACTGACCTCTTACAGTTTCACTGCTGAACATCCCAGTCCCATGCCTCGCAGACAAATTTCAAGATACAAAATCAGCTTTTACAGCAAAAGTATTCAATTTCAAGAAAGTTTAGACAATCATGCGGCACAAAAAATAACACAAGTCAATCAACATAAAACAATTCATTCAGCACCACCCACCCTACATAAATGTCTCTCAATTTGGACAGTGGAATTGGACATTGCTTTGGCAAAGCGCAACACACAAAAGTAATAAACTAGCTATAAAAATGGTGGAAACACTTGTAGCTGAACACTTTGTTGTGGGATTCTAACGTGACAGAACTTTGTCTAACTTTTGGGCGGATGTTTCCGGTTGCAATACATCAAGGATCTTAATGGATTGATCACTTGTTGTAGCAATTGCTATAAAAGAGTTTTGATAAGCTTTCTCAAATGATCCGGAAGAGTTCTGGGAAAAAAAAAAAAACATGTCGGGTCGGGTGTGATTTAATTAAGCACTAGATAAG
>CM021530.1:2931174-2952663 GCA_010994315.2 Pisaster ochraceus
GCATGTATGGCGCTTGTAGGACGCTTAGTACGCGCGTGTGAAAATGCGAGTATTATGACGCGATTCTTTTTCAAATGAATCGTGTTTTTACACAGTCACCCTGAACTGCATACAGTTACACATATCACAAAATCAAAGAAGAATGACAGAGGACCAGTTGCTCATTGACTTGATGCCTCTTTTGCGCGTTACCATACTTGAGCGCGCGCATAGAACGGATCGGCCCAGGCCTAATTAAAATGTGCTAGATTCTAGCACATTTTAATGAACCAATTCCAGGGGTTATGATCGAGCAAGGCATGCTGGGAAAAAATGGCGCGGCGAGATCGATCACCCCTGGGAACGAGGATGCTACAATCTCTAATTCAACTTGTCCTACTGTCTGACCATTCAATATTTTTCACTATGGTTTTGAATTGTAGACAATTCATATGGCGAATGCATCTACACCAGAGCACAGTCTAAGCCCAATCTGGGCCCTCCCTGCCAAATCTCAACTCACTGGTTTTAAGCCGAGCCTGTTCTCCAAGACCCTAAACTGTTGGCTTTCAAACCCCGAGGCGGGAGCGAGGAACGTTCGGAACTCCAAGAAGTCCATCGGCGTCATCGTCTCCAAGACGTGAATCTGCTCCACTTGAATCTGAATTAAAAACAAACAAACAAACAAACAAATGGCGAGCCTTTCAATCGAAAGGGAGTGTTCCATACCTTTTGTTTACTTTGACTACAGATATTCTATTCTTTCTTCACACTGACTTCAGAAACGTTCACTCTCTCAACCAATTTCAAACTCATATTAAGAAATCGATGTTTACTGCAAGTTGATATCATTCCTGTTTTGGTGTAATTTTCTGCAGAGAGCTTGATGCTTTGTAGTATTGTTTCTGTAGCTCGTCGGTAATCTTTCACTAGAAAAGTGCACTTTAAAAGGTTATATTGGTTTGGGTGGCATGGGTGGCTAGTGCATAAAGCACTCGCCTCTCACCAAAGTGACCCTGGTTCAACACCTATAGGCTGATTACCACAAGCCTCGTCTTATCAAATCGGCCTCCATACTGTTCCTTTTCTTTGACTGTATAAACCTTAAACTACTCTGTTCGCTAGTATGCATTCTGTAATGCTGTGTTTTTGACATTATGGAAATAAATGTGAGTTGAATTGAAAAAAATTATTACAACTGACCTTTGCGATCCCAACGACGCGTCCCATTCGCTGGTTGATCACCAGTTGTTTCCTCTCATCAAAAGGGACCTGACTGAGGAGGCTGCGGACTGAGTCGATTTCATACAGCATTTGTTTGAACCATAACTCATACACTGCAGCATTCAAATGAAGACAATTATAGAATTATTGCAAAATTTGGGTAAACATTTGGGTGCTTAGTGCAGCAATTTTGTTTAGCAATATATTTAACCAAACATGTTCAGTACTCACTGAATAATAATAATGAGTAGCAAATAATGGCTTTTGAGTAGCAGGTGAGAATTTTTTTTATGCTGGATTTTGTTAATATGCTATACAAGGGAAATTGCTCACTGAACGGAATTTGAACCTCCAGTTTAACGTGCCGCCCTTCTACCAACTGAGCTATCTAGCACTAATATGCCTTTTGTTTTGACTGCTTTTTACCTGTATTTCTCAGTAATGTATGGATTTGTAATTTGGACAGTGCGTTTCACGTTTTTTTTTATATTGTAATGGAAATCGCATTTTAAATTATTACTACTATTATTAGTATTATTACACTATATTTTGAGAGCATTTTTTTTCAAAAGATGTACTGTGAGAGCATTTTTTTTCAAAAGATGTACCTATGTCACAAACTGTTTCTGGGCTGACCTCGTTTTCATGTAGCTATCGGAAATAGTTTTGGTTGGTAAGTATTACTTCACTAAAGAAAACTTGTTTCTGTTCAGAGTTTCCGAAACACGCCCTGCTTACCCTGGTGAACTACGATAAACAGATGCTCATCGTGCACTTTATGCCCCTCCTTCTCAGACTGAAGATGTTGTGCATCTAGCACCTTCTCTAACTCAAGGTACTTGTGGTAATGCATGGCTGGGTCATCGCTGTTGCTTGTTGTGGTGGCAGCATTCGCCGCACCATGCCCCCTGTTATGAATAATAATAATAACAACACCGAGGTCATAGCGAATGTATCTACCACTACACCCCTTGCATATGACATCACAAACCCAAACAGAGCCCTCACTGAAGTCAATAAAGACCTATCTCGGGCTGAGAGTCTTTTCCATTGTTTGACCTCGGAAATTTTGGCCAATGCAAGGGTTCTGTAAGAATAAAGATACTCAAGGAACTTGAACAAAGAGAAACATTAATTTTTAGGTAGTGTTTGTGATTTTTTTTTTCTGATTCTTTTTAACAACAAGTCCGATTTGTGTGTGCTGTAGCGATTTAAGCAGCCACTGGCAGAAACATCTTGCTTAATCTTGCTTAAAGAAACAAGTGTCGAGACCAGGACCCAAACCCACACTCTGCTGGTCAGAAACACCAGAGCTTGAGTCAGGTACACTTGACCACTTGGCCACGAAAAAAAGAAAACCTTTTCTGGCTCACAAGGAATGTTTGAAGACAGGATCGGTGTTGTACAAAATCCCCCTTACCTTACCATCCCAACCCTTCAAAATCCAACTGCAGTTTGGGTGTTGAGTTACTGAATGGTGTTACACTGAGGACTGCCCTAGTAAACTGATTATAAAATCATTATACATGGGATTAGGAATACCACCATTAAGTCCAGCTGCAGTTGGGGTGTTGAGTTACTGAATGGTGTTGGACCGAGGACTTAAAACTGACCATGCTTTACATGGGATCAGGCATAGCACCATAATCAGAGTCCATCAGTTTGGGTGTTGAGTGTCTGAATACTGTTGGACTCTTCCAATAATCCGAATCCATATTTTGTACTGACCTTTGACCTTGCATAAATGGACAACTCATGATGTCTGGTTGAATGTCACAGCTGATTTGGTTTGGCAGTGTCTCCTGTGTGTTTGATTTTGAAAAAAAAATCAAATAAAAGGCTTTGTAACAATCATCTCCTAGTCCTATGGCCGGGGAAAAGAAATGTTTAGCTTAATATAAAAAATGGGGGAAATTGGCCATCCTCCACTTTTTATGTGTGATTCAGGGCCTTTAGGGTTTTGATGAATGTTGGATTTAACTCCCCTTTAAAACCCTTTTGAGAGTATACCTCACTATTTTTTGGTGCAGGTTTTTGCTATTTTTCCAATAATTCCGCCCATGAATTTTCAAAAAATTCAGTATTTTAGGTGTTCCACCATTGTACCATGCAGAAACACATGGCAGGTGTTATTTGCACTGGGTGAGTTCAGTCACCTTGAAAATCACATTACAAAACTTGTGATCTGGTGGGCTGTCATTGCTTTGTACACATACATCTTGGCCAGGCTTGTAGTGGTAGATTGCCAGCCTTGTTTGGTACACAATCATCAATCATGCTTATCCAGGGCAGTCAGGACAGCTTGTTTAGCTATCAGAGGAAGCCTAAGGGAGGTCTTGTTTGACAGGTGAATGATGTCATCAGGGTAACACTATGCTAAAGCAAAGCATCCACATGTGGGAGGGGGCGGGGCTTCATGGTAATCCTGCTGGTTATGCACTCTGTACTTACTAATTAGCCTAAGGGGAAAATTAGCAAGTGTATTAAACTTTTTATATGGAATAAGCATCCCTAGACCCTCTGAAGGGTAATAGGCTTGATAGTAATGACAAAAAGCTTCATACCCCGGGTATATTTCGATTTCCCAGGGTGCAGGACAAAATAGTGAGTCTCTATGCACGGTAATCAATGTGTTATTCAGCGTATGCCAAGGTTTTAAAAAAAACTTTAAATCCATTCAAAGGCATTTCTAACACAAATAATAAATCTGGTGGTTAGGCCGTACCTAAATTGGCAGATATGGCTACAGCTACAGCTGGATCGCTGCGTCATCGCCGTAACCGCCAATTTGGGCAACACAGCCCGAGATTCAAGAATGACAGAGAAAAAGGGTAGAGGTCACTATGGAAGTTTGCAAAAATGTGGCATTTTAAGGCATCTCAAACTAAAATTCCATATCCGGCCACCACTTAATCTTCATTTATTTGGGTCTACATTTATATCCTTACCTGTCCAGAAGTCCAGAAGGGTTGACAGAATGTATAAACAGAGGCACAGGCACTTGAACGTTATTACAAAGTGTCAAAATCGTGAAAAAAAAAATCAATTTGGGGGTCTATGGTGGTCTTGACATTGCTGCTCGCTACACTCCATGTTCAAGTTTCTTTGGTGCACCAGAGTTCCATTCGCACGATAAAATGTGCGCTTGAATTTTTCTTTTTATATTTAAAAGTCAAAAGTTTTTTAGCTACCAAATCCTCATAAGGAATATTAAAAGTTTTAATGTGGGGAAACAAACTAAGGTCTTACAACATGTATTAAAAAATCTAATAAATCCCTTAAAAAGTGGCGACCAGATAGGGAAATTTGTCTTTGTGGTTAAAGAGTCCTTGCTCAAGGGTACCAAAAATAAATCGTTGATGACTTGATGAAAGAACTGAACAAAGCGGTTTAAATAAAACGTGTAAAATGAATATAATTTGTTTTGCCCATACACAGATGGGTACTTATTCCTTATTAAGCATTGATAGTATACTCAGTACTTTCCTGAGTTCTGTGAAAACAATCCACAGGCAAATTACTTGGGTGAGATTCGTACCGATGACCTTTGAATTGTTAGATAGAGCAGATCTATGTCTTACCACTAGGCACTAAAATAGACCACAGAGCTAGCCCAGCAGCTAGTGCCAGTTCGAATCCTTTAGTTTTAGGGTACCGCAGTTAACATCTAGTAATTTAGTTGATTAAATCGTTGCGGTAGCTCCTGCTGAAAAACTAAGGATTCGAACCACCTCTACTCTAGCTGCCGGGCTAGCTCGGTGGTCTAGATAGTTTGACGTCTCCTCTGTACCAATTCAAAGGTTGTGGGTTTGAATCACAACCGAGTATACAGTGCTTAGTACACATCGGTAAAGGGTAAAAACAAATTATATTCTTTATTCCCGATGCAAAATTAACATCGTTAATTTAAGTTGTTAATTACCCCCTCGAGCGCAAAGTAGAAACCCTTGCAAGTTTGCGCGCACAAGTTTCAACCGTGCCCGGCAAGTTAAAAAAAACTTGAGTGGTCATGTTTGAAGTTTGCGCGAGTTTCGACTTTGCGCTCAACACCCCACAAACATTGACAGCAAATTTGATGCAGCCTTGCCATCCTTGGCAAAACTACAGTCTACTTTTTAGAACGTGAATCAGCAACATTGCTTGTTGATCTTAACATTAATAGATCTAAACTTCACTTATTTTGTTATCTGATAATCTCATATTTATAGTTAACTCTGATAATTGATTAACTCACATGCGATTTCGATCCAACGTGCAGCGTCAGTGTCGGTGACCGGAGTTCTGAAATGGTATCAAAACAAACACTACGTGTCTTGCAAGCGCGCGGTGATGATTACGTGACCGCCAGCATATTAGATATTCTGTCAACGACCGTCATTGTCTATCACTGACACTCCAGACCGGAGTAGTTAGCTCCATGCTCCAGTAGATTAGGCCTAAAGTATTATAATCTTCATGCTAGCCGCCATACGGGGCCCAAATGTTCATGGTATACCACCTTGGCAATCGGCCACAGAATTCAAGCTTTGCGGCGCAGAAAGAATTTTCTTGAACGAATTTTGACAAATGATGCTTTAAAAACAAAAACAAAAACAGACAAACTTTCTCATATGCAAGGGACACAGAATTAATTGCAAGTCATGTAAAATGCAAAGTTATTTTTACATGGATGATGGAAGGGAGGATCCTGACAGCAATTCAATTTGAGTTTTTTTTTAAATTAACTATTAGGCCCTTACTAGGGGAGAGGGGCCTACTTATCTTTTGCAGATCTTTACGTGCAGATCCTTAAGTCAAAGCTTATAACTTTCTCGACTCTATAAAAATATCTATTCTAAATTTTGGTATGCAACCGGCCTAAGCTCGGACCTATAGCATCTTTAAATTTGTTGCAAAAAGATTAACACAATATTATCGTTATCCTGTTGGACTTCAAACCCATAGTCGCAAATTGGTCTGGTAAATGGTTGAAACTATTGTTTACATCTCATGGTTTTAGTTCGTGAAATAGCAAAACAAATTAATAATTTATAGATTTGATAAATAAATTTGATACTTAGAGTAGATTTGTTCCGTTATTCCAATAAATAGTTTAATCGCATTATAATAAAACTATGGAACCTGTTTGACAAAGCTTTGAATTTGTTCTATACTCATCAGTTCTGTCGCTCAAGTTTAATGCAATCTTTCAATCAAATGTTCATAGGATACTAGTTCAACGATGCCATTTTTCTTTAAATCCAAATTACTGAAATATATTTTCTAGTTCCTGAAATCCAAATACCATTCACTTTATCGGCCAGTAAGATCTTCGCGTTCTATAGAACACATTTCTCCTCCTAGTAGTTTGACACGGCCCTTTTGGTAAAACGATGTAGACTTAAGGGGCCATTTGGAATAGTCAATGTTAACAAAATTAGGTTTGTTGTTGTTGTTGTTGTTTTGTTTTGTTTTAATTCGAATTCGTTTTGACCCACCCATCACCTAACCAAAATTTTGATTTTTGAATATTGAACGGCTTCATAATATAATCTATACACTGAAGAACAAACTATATGCCTCAAATGAACCAGATATTTTAGACCAAAGGTCTCCAACATCTGTCAGTAGTTTACAAACAAATTTGTATTTGTAGTTTAGTTCAAGGCTAGGCCTATACTTGTATCACTTTCAAGATTATCGACGGGAACGGAAGCTTGATTCATCACTTTCACAGATATGTGGTAGTTTAGTTG
The DNA here is from genome assembly GCA_010994315.2 of Pisaster ochraceus. Taxonomy (NCBI): domain Eukaryota; kingdom Metazoa; phylum Echinodermata; class Asteroidea; order Forcipulatida; family Asteriidae; genus Pisaster; species Pisaster ochraceus. Next base: position 2,938,113 of record CM021530.1, read on the forward strand.
AAGGCTTAGTTATTTATGCCACTTTCAATATCATGACGAGAACGGAAGCTTGATTCTTCATTAGTTTATCAGATATTTTAATGTAGTTTAGTTGAAGGCTTAGTTCGTCGGTCGCTTCTTTCAAGATCAACGACGTGTACGGAAACTTTAAAGGACTAGTTGTTTCGAAGATACCCTTAAGTTCTTCAGTTCAAGCTCGATGCGTCATCATTTTTAATAAAACAAGGGGTTTTTGTAGCTTAGCTGGTAGTCATTTCAGATCAGGATCATTGACGAGAACGAAAGCTTGGTTCTTTGTTACTTTCAGAGATATATTTGTAGCTTAGCTGCAGGCCTAGTTATTTCCCTTACTATTTTCAAGATCAACGACCAGAACAGAAGCTTGATGCTACATCACTTTCACTGGCATTTTTGTAAAGCTCATCTTAAGGCCTAGCTATTTGCCAAATACTATTGACAAGATCACTAGGAGAACAGAAGCTTGAACTTTATCACTATCACTCACTTGCACTTGTTTTAAAGGTTTATCTAAAGGCCTTGTTATTTCCAGTTTCTATTACCACGACGAACCGAAGCTTGATGCTCCATCACTCTCATTAATATAGTTAGAGGCCTAATTTGACAATTTTTTCGTATCAGGATCAACGACGAGATGCTTCATCACCTTCACTGGCAATTTCCAATAGCTATTTGCCAGTTACAACTTTCAATCACAATGACGAACCGAAGCTGGATTGTTCAAAACTTTCACTGGCATATGTTTGTAGTGTATAGTTAGAAGACGAGAACAAAAGCTTCATGCTCATCTCTTTCACTGGCTTAAAAGGAAAGTTTATCCGACCTATAGGCCTATACATGTAGCTATTTCCCAGTTATAATTATCAAACGCAATGACGAAGCGAAGCTTGATGCTTCCTCACTTTCACTAATTAGCAATATGGAAATAATTTAGCTATTATAGGCCTAGTTACTTAAACCAAATACTGTTATCGAAATCAATGACAAGAACGGAAGCTTGCACGCCTCATCACTTTCGCATTTTTGTTGTTGTTCTAAAGGCCTCGCTTTTTACCATAATACCAGCTTCATATAAAGAAACAACGATGAGCAAAAGCTCGATGCTTCAGTAGTTTAGTTGGAGGCCTAGTTATTTGTCGAACAAATTATTATCAATCATTGAGGAGAACGGAAGCTTGGTGCTTCATCAATTGCATTGTCATTTTTTATTTGTTTGAAGCCATCTAATTGTCTATAGCTATTTGCCAGTTACTATTATCAGCAATGTGACAAAACGAAGCTTAAATTAATGCTTCATCACTTTCACTGATACGTTTGTAGTGTATAGCAAAAGGCTTAACTTGCCAAATACTATATTATAGTATCAAGATCAACGACGGAAGATTGATGCTTCATAACTTTCATCGGATTTGTTTGTTTATTTTATTTAAATAGTTTATCTCAAGGCCTAGCTATTTACCATCAGTTACTATTTTCAAACACAACGACGGACCGAAGCTTAATGCCTCACCACTTTCACTGAAAGGCTTATAGTTATTTGCTAATTACTATTATCAAGATCAACGACGAGAACGGATGGTTGATGCTTATCACTTTTACAGGCATTATTAATTTTTTATTATTATTATTTTTTTAAAGTTTATTTTTAAAGGCCTAGCTCTTTGTTTTCAACGTAAATCCTTTAATGACCCAAACCACATGCACATTAGGCGCCCCAATTTAATTGAGTCAATTAGTAGCGCAGCCCAACTAATAAAACAATGCATACAAAGGGTTCGTTTTTTTGGGGGGGGTTTCAATGTTTTTTACGTATATTAAAAAAAAAATTGCTGTGAAAAACGGATAGTAGGGGGCCTACAGCGGGATATGTGAGGCGCGGAGCATTTCATTTACTCGGTTCAAATTCTCTGAGTTCCCGAGTCGCGCCCTACGCCGACGACCGACCGACGGGTGGAAACACCTTTCGCACGCTCTATGTGACGGTCGTTGACACAACTCTTAAAGTTAGCCCCTGTACTTAGTTTGACGTTGGGCCCCAATTTAGAGCTCACTTTTCATTTTGCGAGAATTTTAGGAGTCAAAATTGCACCTAGCAAAACTACAAAAAAAGTGGGTAAGATTTTTATGTAATATGTTGTACATTTTGGTTTGGAAATCATATAAATTTATGAGTGACAGGACAGAAGCCGACAGGACTTAAAATTTACCACGATTGTGAAATTGCAATGCAGGAATTGATGATTATTTGACTTACGCCAATGCCATGATGCTCTATCATTCTGGTTGCCAAGTCAGCCGGGCAGCAGTGATGCAATGGCAACCATCGTTCGTGGCCAATCCCCAATTTCTCTGGTCAGAAAATTGGGATTTTAAACACTACTCTGCACCGATATTTAATGTCATTTCCATTCCAAGTACTTTGCTGATCAAATTTTATTAAACTTGAAAATTTTTGCTCGGAATAAATGAAATAAATTTTGATTTAAAAATAAAACCTAACTTATGTTTTTAATTTCCCAAACTTGCTTAAATTTTACTTTAATTAATGAAATATAGAACAAGGACAAGATTGATAAAGAACTAGAGGAGAAGTGCACACAAAACCATGCGACACCGCCCAAGACGATCAAAGTATTTTTGCCCATATTGAGACCATGGTGCTATCCTAGACCAAGTAACTGGGGCACTGTACATCTTTTTTTCGAAATGGTTCATCTTCGCTCGTACTACAGTACTAGTGACCCAGCGAAACCAATGTATATACGCTTGGAAACCTCCATTTGCTACGATTCTCACCACACCAAGCCACAAAAAAATGCCCCAAAATGACTAAAAGACCCAACGGAATAGCTTGAAAACTGCCTACTGGCTTCTTGATATGTATAGGATGCATAGGAAATTGTACTCACGATCATGTTTTGTGCTCCAGATTGATGATTTTTAAGTCACACTCGATGAGACCATCCATCACAACAGCCCTCTCTTAGATGACTCGCTGGAGTCTCTGATTTGGACGAGTGCCCTGCCTACCGCATCGTCGCGGTGCAGCGGTGCAGTGGTAGCTGATCATGTTCCAGGTTTACTGCTGATGCATTATTGGTAGTGGATTAAATCAACGACTTTTTATAAAAGTCCTGGCTACGCCGATGCATGTTAAACATTGTGTAATTCCAATACAACCATTCTTTCACACAACACGTCCCTTTGAAGTTACATTGCTCATACCTCGGAGGTATTATGCTTGTACCATGCGCACTCGCTGCAGCCCCCGTAACCAGGCTTTTGTCGTTGATTTAATCCACGTTCTTAAGACCTCCAGTTTACGTCAGTTGGGAGGATGATGGGCTACGATTATTGCATCTAGAAGAGTGCTAGTTGTGACGAAATCCTCGATCCTCCCCAACCCAATGGTCAAAACGCATAATTTTAACACATAAATGCTTTACATAAGATCAGGCATACCACCATAATCAGAGTCCAACAGTTTGGGTGTTGAGTGACCATTATAATGTTGGATTTGGTTAAGAGTGAGGAAAGATCCTAGTAAATCACTTCATTAACTCCTTTAAAAAAAAAATTATTTTACATTTTTCAACAGCATTCAGTGTCACCTCATGTAAGATTTGATGTTAATATGGAACCATGGCAAGTGTAGCTAATACCCATGCTACATTGCGGACACAGCTAAGGCTAGACTCCAAATGGCTGAAGACAGATCCACAAGTAAGTCCTCTGATACAAAGGCTGTATGTGAATACATCATGCATAAGTATCAGACATCCCTAGCAACACCCTTAGCAACAGTTCTAGCCATAACCGCAGCCTCCGATTCGGAAACGGCCAAACACTTTTTAAAAAGGAAGAGCTAGGACTTGAAGGTTTGCTTGGTGAAAGTACAGTTTAGACAAATGTTTGTGGTTGAACACAACAGAAACAAAATACCTACATATGAGTTGTTCTGAAACAGGCCAGTGGTGCAACAACTCACAAGCCTTCAGTTAAGCCACAGCATCCACAGCAATTGCCTTGGTGCCCTGTGCTTTTCGCTGTGGTGCCCTGTGCTTTTTGCTGTAGTGCCAGGGCCTTTTTGCTGTGGTGCCCTGTGCTTTGTGCTGTAGTCCCAGTGCTTTTTGCTGTGGTGCCTAGTGCTTTTTGCTGTTTTGCCCAGTGTGTTTTGCTGTAGTGCCCTGTGCTTTTTGCTATGGTGCCCTGTACTTTTAGCTGTTATACAAATATTTGTATTATACAAAGTCAGATTCTGCGACAAGCCACAAACAAAATGCATTCAATATCTGTTTTATATGACACACACATAGATCCTTTCAATTGAAATTTGTTTCACAATAAAACAAAAAATTGACACAAAAACTCAACCACCCCCCCAAAAGACATTTCTAAACAGCTTGGAGGGCTCCATGTAGACACCAACCATATCTGCCATGACATGATCTTGTTTCATTGAGACAAACAGGCAGGAACAATCATCTCGGAAACGAACCTGCAAAGCTCCGCTTCAAAGTGTCCCAAGCATCCTATATTTTTTAATATAGGACTCCTATTTGGAGCATCACTTGTCTCATCAGTAAATCCGTGGCAAAATAAAGTATGACACCGGACGCATGTTCCAGTCAATCAAATGGCAAGGATGTATGTGTGCACTATATGAAAAATAATTTTGCCTGAAATCAAACAGCGACATGTTGCACTACTTGTTTTCAGAGGTACCACCAGGAGTTGAGCGACACAACGTATCTGATGTTTTTGTTTTGTTTGATAGGTGGCATTCTCCAAGGATGGTCTCAGCAGTTTGTGGAATGAACTGGTCAAGGATGGAGAGTTGGTCATCGGGAAACCCAGACAGATTGTCAACTCTGCTGGGGCTACCGCTTCCAAAGGTATTCTGTCGATTCTTGCCCTTAGTACAGGATTGGTGACACTATGAGCCATTCACAATAGACTCTTATCAAGATGTAGCCATTTTATTTTTGCTCCATTCAAATCAATATAGCCAAACTGAGGCTGGAAGGGGAAATAGTCTGATCCCTGTTTATAAATTGAGAAATAAAACTATCGGTGTCATTGTGTATACAGGGAAGCTGACAAAGATAGCTTGGCTACAGTGGGATGAAAGTCTGTAGACATGGCGCAGCAGTCTAAATGATGGAGAATTGTGTACATTTTGTTATGGAATTTTGTTTTGATTTGGGGTTGAACAAAGAAAGATTGACAAGAGCGGGATTTGAACCATTTACCAACGACTTTCAGTTTAACATGCCGGCACTCTACCAACTGAGCTATCTAGCCTTATGGTGGCAGTCTCCATATCTTGTCAATATCTTTCTTCTGGGTGCCAGTCAGAAGCCATACAACCAGGATTTGTCTTTGTTCAACCCCAAATCATTTAAGCATTTGCCCAGTTAGTTTCCCTGTTTCACTTGGAATTTTATTTTGGCTGACTTGTGTTGGTCCTTTGTGCACATGTTCACAGTTGTCAATGCATTTATAGCCCCGGCAGTGCCCTGGCAGTACAAAGACCTGTATATATGATTGGAGGTGGGCACAAATTCTGAATTCCGAGGTCAAGTTTAGTTCTCAGGTTTTCTCTGTTGTATTGTTGAATTGATTTTAGTACATTCATATTTTTTATCACTTAGTATTACATTCCCAACAACGTTTGTAATATTCATGATCATAAACTACGTTAAACTAAAATAAGTGGCAAAACGAAATCTCGCCCACTTAAAACTCCATATAGTTTGGACCACAATGATCCCAGAAGTTCGAATACGCGTAAGACTTGCACAGTCTATTAAATAGGCCTTGTTATTGTGCCATTAGAGTTGAGACTTTTAACCGTTTAACCGTTTAACCGTGGAATAACCTTAAAATCGGTTTCCAAACAGTTAAAGGGAGCCGATAGTTTAAAACAAGTGACCATCCTTTTCTTTAAAACGTAAGTCCTAGATGCTTGCTATCCATGATTGCTTGGACATCCCTTTTTTTGGAAGGACTGTCTTAAATCTTAATCTCCTACAAAGTGTAGTACTTTATGTATGACAGTCCTCTACAATGTGTACGCCCCCCCCCCCACACCTGGGGTTTGTGGTTTTGTGACTGTCAAGACAGGGCATTTGTTTTATCCTGTTCGATCCTGGAAAATGTGTTGACATACTGTTCCTGTCACAGATCGGCTCATATTTCAGATTGGTATAGGTAGAAACGGTTTAACAGTAGTTACATGTTCCATTTAACTGCTTAGAAAAATAAGGTAGATGCACAACCCTTAAGAAACGTGCGTTTTAAGCCATTTTCACAACTTGAACTTTTACAAAGGTCATTTTAAGGTAATGTGGTGTGTTGTAACCAATGCAAATGTGTCATAAATATGGTTGATTTAATCGGCCCTGCCATTACATAGTCCCCAAATTTGGGCCGAATCAATAGGCCTGAGGCACTACTTGGGGTACGGGGCTGAGCTTAAAGGGTCTGCACAACATTAGTACGACTGAAAATTGATTTGTAACAGATTTCCACATAACTCGACATGATAAAGACGGTCATGGTGGAAAATGTCCATTGAATATGTTTTACCTGAATCGCTATAGTTTTTGAGAAAGTATTAGAACAATTAGCTTTGATGTCGAGAGTCCAAAAAGCCACTGTTTAAAAACAGTGAAAACAAATGATAGGGTCTTTAAGAATTTTCTTTTGAATCTGATGACATATTGAGCTCAAACTTTCACAGATTTGTTATCATTCATAAAAATGTTGTTCAAATAAATGTGTGGATACTGGTCTTTCACACGTGCTTGAAAAGATCAGTCTTCTGAAATCAGTGTGGCAGATAGATGCCCAGTCATCACTTTGACTAACCGTCACTCATATTTCCCTAATCCAGGTGACACGGGCAAGTACTACTGCAGTATGAACGTCCTGACGTGTAGCTGCTGCGAGGGGCGCTGCGGACCAACCAACGGCTGTAACTGTCCACCGTGTCAGAAACTTGACGAGGACGAGAAGAAAGAAGACACCAAGGAGGCTTTGTCTTCTGTCAGTCTGATCGAGTCATGGACCTGGGGTAGACAGCCCGGTGAGTTTAGAGCAAAGTGACGTGTCGTGGCCGAGCGGTTAAGAGCACTGGACTCAAGCTCTGGTAACTGATCAGCAGAATGTGCGTTCGAGCCCCGGACGAGGCACTCGTGTCTTTGAGAGAGAGAGATACTTTACCAAAGTTGTTTTGTCCTTCAGATGAGACATTAAGCTGTAGGTCCTGCGTACTAGGATTGGTAGTGTATGTAAAAGAACCCAGAACAAACACCAATGTCACGTGAGTGCTTGAGAACAGTCGTTGAATGTTAAAGAAAGAGTCTGTTATAATTTCCAAAAATCATATAATTTTTATCCTTTTTCCCCTCCCGTGTCAACAACTGTCATAGCCGAGCGGTTAAGAGCACCAGACTCAAGCTCTGGTGTTTTTGATCTGGAGGGTGTGGGTTCGAGTCCCGGTCATGGCAGTTATGTCCTTGAGTAAGATACTTCACCATAATTGCTTTGTCCCTCAGATGGGACATTAAGCCGTAGGTCCCCTGCCCTAGGATTTGTAGTGCCCATAAAAGAACCCAGAACACTTATCGTGGAAGAGTAGGGGTTAACTCCAGTGTTTCTGGTTCACATAGCAAGCACCCTTGTTTACAGGTTTCCTCAGGCTTGCGAGCTACAGTGATTAAGTTCACAAAATGAGGCATTCTTGGTTTCATTACCAGAAATACATAATACTAATTGTATATAAAGTTTCTTTTTTAGGTGTGTGTTTATAATATGATAGCACCTAACCAGCACCATGGACTTAGAATAATGCTTACCAGGTGTGTTACCTGTGCATAAATCAATGTGGTACCTATGCATATCACAGGGTACTCTGGCTAGTGAAATCTGCTGAGCAGGGTTTTTGATTTGGTTAGTGAATTAATTTGCTCTAACAGCTTTATGACGTTGAAGAAAATTTTTGTTTTTTTGCAGACGCTTCCCAGCTGAAGGAATGCCTGCACCTGTTGCTACAAGAACAGAATCAACTGCTCCGTGAAGCGGCTCTCTCCACACTGTCGTCTGTCCGTCTGCGCCAACGCCTGGTCGTACTCGAGCGTTACTTCATCGCCCTCTCCAGACACTGTCCAGAGCAGAAGGTTGTGACGAGGAAAAAGAAAGAGGGAGATTCCTCCCCCATCAAGAGTAGAAGGTGAGTCGTGTCCCGAAGAGTATCACAATAGGGATTGATGTGAAAATTGAGCGTTGGCTCCTGACTGTTTTGACCAAAAGCCTCTTTGAGGCGTGTCGTGGCTGAGCGTTTTTGTGCATCAAATTCAAGTTCCGGGGGTGAAGTCGTTGAGGTGTGGGTTCAAGTCATGGTCACTTGTGATCTTTAGCAAGATTATTCACAATAATTGCTTCTCTTCACCCAGGGGTACAAATGAGAACCTGCAAGAGTAGAGGTTAATATTGTGTTCGAAAAAGCATTTGGAACACCACAGCACCACTTTGTGCCTGACAGACATTTTAAATTTCAACACAATGCTTTACGCTTAATGCATGAATCCTAGGGCTACGGGGTTATTAAATGGTGGTTTATGTTATTATAAAAATAAAAATAAATGCAGTAAATAATTTTTATCAGGTATTTTGAGTCATCTATATGAAGGATGAAAAAGTCCGCCCTTTTCTCTCATACACAGCCCTCAGAAACCAACAGAGAAAGCGACTACATCTCTGGCTCGCGTAGGTGCCCGTACCGCCCTCTCCTTTGCCTTTGCCTTCCTGCGGCGAGCATGGAGGTCAGGGGAAGATTCTGACCTCTGTGCCGAGCTCCTCCATGATGCCCTGGAAGCTCTGCGATCCCTTCCTGAAGCCACGCTGTTTGATGAATCCTCCATCTCTAATGTCTGGGCAGAGGTGGTGCAGAAGGCTACGGATTTCCTCACCTCAGTTGTTGTTGGGTGAGTTTGAGTTTTGAGTATGACCATGAGTTTTGAGTATGAATTTCTATGAGTTTTTAGTTCAAGTTTTGAGTATAAGTTGTGAAGAGGAGTTTCAAGTATGAGTTTGAAAACCATTGCGGGAAAGCTCCATTAAAGATTTTCACATTTTTGCCAGGAAAACTTGGAAACTATACATCCTTTTCACCAGTGGGTGTGTTTTCATTGAATTATGTCAGTCGTCAAAAAACTTAATGGATGAACAGTTAATCTGCCTGGGGCAGTCAGCAGCCCTACTGGTTTGTGCATGATCCAATTAAGTCCACTGTTTGGAAAAGGGATTACATGGAGTAACAGGTGTTAGTTGTCAGCTGAAAAGAATGTTTTATTCTAGCCCCTTTCTTTAATGGAGCTTTCCCGTAATGACGAGATTCAAATACAAGTTTCACCGCCTGTGCTTTGTGGTTTGCATTTCTGGAGTTTATCTTTTATTTGTCAACTCATCTTTAAGGGACCTGAATGCCTGTGCAAGTGCCAAGGGCAACAACGACACCATCCCGATTCCGGACCAGCACAGCGCCCTCGCTCTACTCTTAGAGCTCGCTGTCCAGCGAGGCACACTGAGCCAACTGCTGAATGTGGTGCTGCTTCTCCTGCAGCTGTGGGACAGCGGGAGGCTGGAGCCAGACAACAGAACCAGCCCGCGGGGTACGACCGCACCACTCATGCCTCTACTGAGACGTTTCCAGGAGATTCCAAGTCCGAAGGGGAAGTTCACCATCGAGGGCAGCAACCAGGATGATGTGAGTTAATCCTGCCCAGATTGAGGAATTAAAATGGAGTAACCCAGGATTTACACAAATGTGGCCTGGAATTTCATCTTAGGAGATGGCAAGGCCATTTTGAATTGCAAGGGCACTTTCATTGGAAAATCTTAAATTGTATGTGAAACTTTTGAAGGGCCATCAAGGCCAATACCAGAGCAACGAAGGCCAAGACCTCTGTGCCCTCTGTGTAATTCTAGGCATGTAATAGACCTTTATCATGCTACCACCGTCCAAGTCATGTTCCTTGCATCCAATACCAGCAATGAATAATAACATTCACAAAAAGGAACCAGACTATGTCTCCTTCCAGCCTCGGTTTGGTTACATTGATTTGAATGGGAGAAAATCAAGATGGCTTCCCTATGATAAAAGGTGTATATGTAGAGATACCGCAATGTATGTGACTCCTTGTGTGTGTGATTCTTTATCTTTTGAAAGTCCAGTCAGTTTCCCTTGCGGTTTATAACTTGATATTCTTTTATCTTTAGTACCTGACCTCGTCCGGTGTCAGTTCCACAGAGTGTTTCCTTCGTTACTTGACTCTGCCGGATGATGATGACGCGTCCATAGATCTACGGCAGGCTGCCGTCATCATCATGTCACACTTGGACCGTCTCGCCGCTGCATATATGCCAAGCCCAATTTGCCAAAAGGTAAGCTTGAAGGTTTTTTGTTTATTAATTTGAATTCACAGTTTCAAAACATATTCCTGTTTGTTTTTACGAATGAATGTAAGAAATAGGAACACTCTTTGGTGTGAAGATAAATCTTCAAAATTTCGCCATTTCATTATTTTGATACTGAGCATAGGTTTATGACGTTTAAACACAATGTAAAGATTATCTCAATTTGGCATGGAAGGTGTGTCAAATACTCTCAAACCACTATGTATAGTGAAACATTTGGCTTATTTTGGGGGTTTATGTCTTTTTGCTGAAATAAAACATGTTTTAATCTGACACCGTGATATGTCACTGACCAGGGTCCAGTCATACCAATCGGCCAGGAGGTATGGTCCAGCAAGTCACTCCCTCATACTAAGAATCCCCCCAGTGGGTTCCAGAGTGCAGTCGGCCCACCAGTACCCATGCCGTCGTTCAGTAACCTTGGTGTCGTTCAGATCGCTTGTGGAGAGAACGCAATCTTGATCCTGACGCGTACGGGCAAAGTTTACATGCAGAAGAAAGATGCTGAGCAGGTGAGATTTTTTTTATATTTCTCGATGGGTTCTCTTTGTTTAAAAAAAAAAACAAAAAAAAAACCATAAAAGTTCGTCATTCATTTTCTTTCTGGAAAACCTAAAACATCTGAAAAACTGCTGTTCAATTACACCCCCCTCCCCCAGTGGGATCATTCAATATCATCCTCTATGCTTTTGAATGATAAACTATGCCAGCCTGCAGTTTGACATCGTGCGGTGATGGCATCTTCACAGTACACAGTCAACCCTCACACTGTATGGCCATTCAACATCATCCGCTGTGGTTTTGAGTGGTAGATAAACCATGCCAGCCTGCAATATGACATCATGTGACGAATGAATCTACACAATAAACCCTCCTACTGTCTAACCATTCAACATAATCCACCATGGTTAAGAATGATAGGTGTACCATGCCAGCCTACAGTGTAATATCATGTGATGACTGCCTACACAGTACCCATTTAGCAGTTGTGCCACTATACACAACCTGTGAATTTAAGTGGTTTTGATTGATTGTCTAACTCACTGGAAAATGTAGGAGGATGTTGAAAACAGAATTTTATTTGGTTTCAGGGATGGCGTCAAAAATATTTTATCGGCCGGCTGTGACCCGCCTGGAACTGCCGAGGGTCGGTAAATCCATATTGTACTTTTATTATTTCATAAACATGTCTGTCATTAAAAATGAATGAAGAAGTGTCTTGTGCCCTGACTGCATTTTGAATTTCAGTTCCTGGAACTTATTGAGAACCTGACTAACAAGGACGTTATCCAGTTGGCAGCCAACCCCGCCGGCAAGCACTACTTGGTGCTGACAGCAAACAGCGAGGTGTACTCGTGGGGAAATGGGGAGTCCGGCGAGCTCGGACATGGAGACAGAACGTATGAATGAATTCCTTTTCAGTTCCTCATGAAACATGCGGGAGACTTTGGGGCACACTAGGGTGGCAGACTTGCCGATAAAAATCCCCAAAAGTCTCAACAATGTACACATGCTCAGTACTATGTAATATAGTAGGACATGTCCTAGTATGTCTGCTGCCATTTAGTGTCACAAATCCTCCAGTTTTATCTGAAATTTCTTCTTTCTTCGGTTGGAATTCTCAATGCTCTTCAAATATTCAGAGCTACCAACTCTCCCTGATCCTCCCTGTGTCCCTCGTTCCCCTGCTCCCCCGCTCAATGTTGTTAACCCCAGCTGGAGCCCAAAACGGGCAATGAGAGCCAACATTGAACGGGGATCCGAGATATCTCCTACAACTAAACAAATCTTTCCAAGTCCTGATGAACAAAACTGAAAATCTCGCTGATTATGGAAACTTTTTTCCCTTTTATGTTGAATGAAATTCTAAATATCTCCCTGATTGTTGTACAAAATCTCCCTAATTGCTCTACTTCATTCCTCAACTTTTTCAAAATTTTTCCCTCAAAACTCTGACAATTGCCGACAGTGGCGCAATTTGATTTAAGCGTCTTGTTTTTCTTTTCTTTTTTGTTCTTTATTTTGGTGACTTGAGTGCCTACTTGTTAGGTGGATATGTTGCACTGTAAAAGTGTGGTTACATTATTACCATATTAAATTTACTTTCCTGTAATTAATTATTCTTTGGGAATTGCATCATTTCCTGAAATGTCCCTTTTTCATTTAAACTGTGATGCGACAGATTTTATGTTGACAAGATGCAGTGTCACTTCAAAAAAAAGTCGTAAAGGATGTGCAAAACATTGGTGAGATTGAAATTAAAATTGTCCACAGATTTGCACATATTGTTCATGGCATTTGTCAGGGTGGCAAACTTCCCATGAAATATTTGCTCTTGAGTTATTTTAGGCTTTGAGAAATGAGTAAAACAATTAGTTTTGATCTCGCAAGCCAAGAACGTGATGTTTGAAAACAGCGAAAACATAAGTTTTTTTTAATACTGTTTTCTCGTGACTCTGATGACCGATTGAGCTTAAACTTTCACCGGTTTATTATTTCATGTATATGTTTGGTCACATAAAGTGTGGATACTGGTCTTTGATTATATGGCGGAGTGCTTTTTAAGATGTCTACGCTTAATTGTGGTATAAACTAGAATCTCAGATTCTTTATTTTCTTCCTCTTCTAACATTTCAAAACATTTTCAACATTAAAGCACTCAATGAAATGTCCTGCTTTGCCACTAGTTCTTGCACGGAGCCCACGCTGGTCAAGAGTCTGCTTGGAACTAAGGAATCATCTCGGCGAGTTGTGTACATCGCTGCCGGCAGCGGCTACAGCGCTGCTATAACCACGTTGGGAGTGCTTTATACCTGGGGAGCAGGGAGCTATGGTCGACTCGGACATGGTATGTGAAGTTCGGTTTTAGGTTTGTTGTTTCCCCTGCTCGGGTGTTTTGTTGAGAAGCACTGTGTTCGGAGTGCTTTCAAAGTCCTGAGGGGAAAAAAAACACAGGGCACTCCAGATGGGACTGGAAGCCTGTTGTTGTACGGAGCAGGTATCTTAACTGCTAGACCACCCTGACCATCTGATGGATTGATTTCGGGTTGAGCAAAGAAATATTGAGTAGAGCGGGATTGGAACCTGCAACCTCCTGATCAACATGGCAACACTCCACTATTAACTGAGCTGTCTCACCTAATGTTATCTTTGTTCGGGGATGCCAGTCAAATGCCGTACAATCCGTAACTGCCGTATAACCACGGATCACACCCAAGTTTACGGTACAACCGGGGAAACGGCAGCAGAGGGACCACCTTAGGGGGATGCAACTGATCGATTGATTGATTGATTGTTTGATTGATTGATTGATTGATTGATTGTTTGATTGATTGATTGTTTGATTGATTGATTGATTGGTTGATCATTGTTTTGATTCTCAGGAAACAATGACGATCGTCTAACGCCAACCCAAGTATCTCCGTTGAAGGGTCAGCTCATCAAACAGGTTGCCTGTGGGTCTCAAGATGGACAAACACTTGCCGTAACAGATACAGGTCAGATGTTTTTTCCAATACTTTTTAATAAGCCTTTCAGCAACTGTTCAAATTTCTGCATTTTCCCATTCTTATAGAAATCAGTCCAAGATTTGTCATCATTGAACAATGGCAAAGGGGGAAAGGTTAAGGAAGTGTTTTGGGGGTGTGGTTTTTTTTTATTCTGAGAACATTGAACAAAAAGTTCCAAACAGTAGCTGCAAAGGACATAAATATGCTAAGTGATGACAAATTTGTTGAGCAGAAACGGGTTACCAGTGAGAAGTCCATGTGATTTATTAGTTTTAGACTGGTCCCTTGCCAGTTGTTGCTTGTCATATGAATTTGTCCAGCCATAGGACACTTTTTTATCTCTTTATCTTTGAACCCTTTAGGTCTTGTCTATTCGTGGGGTAACATGGATTACGGGCAGTTGGGGCAGAAGGAACGTGAAGCGCCCAAGTCGCCCAGAGTCGTGTACAAGCTCCAGGACCAGAATGTCTGTAAGGTTTGCTGCGGAGCTCGTTTCTCCCTGGCCCTGACCGAGACTGGAACGGTGTGGATCTGGTGAGTTG
>CM021530.1:2995542-3007017 GCA_010994315.2 Pisaster ochraceus
AACAGTTTCTTGGATTCATCTATACCTGCATAAATGGTACTAAATTAAGCACTTGGGTGACCATAAACCTGTACAAAAGCAGTATCAATGAGCCACTGTTTTTAGGATAAAACCAAAGCCTATCATTTGACTGTGGCAAAGGCGTGAGCGTCACAAGTTTTCCCAGTGTGCTGGGCCCAATTTCAGAGAGCTGTTTACTGACCAATTTTATGCTTACTGTGCGATTTCCATTTCATAACGCTGCTAACCGTAAGCACACGAAAAAAAGCAAGCTAACAACCCAGAGCTTACTGTATGAAAATGAATGATGTAACAGTGCAAATCCAAAGTGAACGTGCAAGATGGCTGCCTAATTTTCTTGTTAACCTGTGAAATACGCTTACGCTTAAGCAAATATTTCTGTTATAGTTAGTACGAAAATTTGCTTACCGTTAAACAGTGCTGTAAAATTGGGCCCTGTAATTTTGGGCTAATTCCATAACAATCTTTGGGTTCAGTAAGTTTTCAGTACATCTAAAAAAAACTCTGTATGTTTGCCAGCTATGAAGTTCGCTAATGGTCTTCATGTGGTGAAGCATACAGGGTGTTTATTCTCACCGGTTCCCCTTCAGGTGGTCCGAGGATATGGCTCGAGAACTCGAGCTGACGAGATCTATAATGGCTGATTATTAGCTAGCTGTTTGTCATGCCATAGATGCTGTCATCAGTAAGCCGTAACTTCTACAAAACCAGTTCCATTATAAACACATAATGGCATCGTGATTATTCTTTACCTGGTTTTGTCGAAGGATGTGGCCCAGGAACTAGAGCTGACGAGATCTAACAAGGCTGATGAGTGGCTTGGGGCTTATCATGTCATTGATGCTGTCATCAATATTAAGCCATAGTTTCTATTAAAAAACTGTCCATCACAAACACATGTCCTTGGGACCATTCTGTAATACACACTGTAATACCTGGTTTTCAATGACTCCATCTGTTTATAGGAGCGGAGGCCTTGCGTGTGGAGTTTGATCGTCAGTGTTCTACGGAGAGACGCCACGACCCACTGACCATCATGGACGGAGCTGTGCGAACAATATCTGTTAGATCAGGTTAGTACTCAATATCTGTCAGATCAGGTTAATACTCAATATTTGTTAGATGAGGTTAGTACTTGATATCTGTCAGATCATGTTAGTACTCGATACCTATCCAACCAGGTTAGTACTAAATATCTGTCAGATCAGGTTAGTACTTGATATTTTTCACAAAGCCTGTAAGCACAAAAACTTGCTGAGCACTAAACAATTGTGCTTAGCAAAAACAGGTTACCAGCCAACATTACATTAAATTTACATCAATGCCACTTTATGAAATTTGGCCCAGGTTAGTACTTAGTAAGTGGCAGATCTGGTTAGTACTCAAGTCTTACACATCAGACACTCAATATCTTAGAGCTGCATAAGCCAACAACGTTGCTTTAAAAAATAAGCAGGGCACCAATATTACTGATGACCTGGTATTTTTTGCCAGTAACCATTTTCTGGGACGCAAGATTGTTTTGTGCTGTTAGCAGGTATATCAAATTGATTGGTGTAGTTTTGTTGAACCTTAAACAAAGATAAACTGAAGTTTTTTCTTAAAAAGATCTGCATAAACAGTTGGTTGTAGTTTGCATTATCACAAAAAAGAAAACTTAAATCCAGTCTTAATTTTCTCAGCTTGAAAGGAAAGTGGTGAGTCTCCAGTTTGTCTCCTGGATTCTGTGCAACTTGGCAAACATTACCTACTGTTTAATGTTTGTTGGTAATTAAGATGTAGGTAAAGAGTCTTGTCCTGCCGTCACGCCAGTTAGAACTCTCGGATAGAGAGAGAGAGAGAGAGTGACATTGAGACTAAATTTCAGTTAAAATTATACTTTACGTAATCTTTTTTCCCCCAGGGAGAGAATGGGCGGATTGGTCTGCTGAGCTCCGCATTGCCGGAGAGGAACTCAAGTGGAAGTTCACCAGTGACGGCTCGGTCAACGGCTGGGGTTGGCGCTTCACGGTCTTCCCCATCATGCCGGCGGCAGCGCCTAAGGATCTGCTGTCTGACCGGGCAGTGCTGGCCAGGCCCTCCATTGACCTGGTCACATGTCTACTGGACTTCAGACTGGAGTCGTCTACTGATAGGAAGATTATGCCTAGGCTGGCTGCAGCGTTGGCTGCTTGTGCTCAACTTGGCTCACTAGGTAGGGAAAGTTATTAGGAGCTTTGTCAAACCTCATAGGCACCTCAAAGTGCCTAACACTGCTATTACTCTTGTTCATCAGGCCCTAAGCATTCCTGAAACCATTTTGACTCCTTGGGAGTATGCAGCACCGGCAGCCAAATGGGGACACATATCACTAAATATTCGCATCAACAATTTTTTACCCTTGCAGGTACCCATTTACTCCTGGGTGATGAGCAGCAATTATAGTAGGGTCTTGCTCAGGGACACAAGGTTCACGACCGGGATTCAAACCCACACTCCAGTGCCATCAGGACTTGAGTTTGATGTGCTAGGCCACTTGGCCACGGCCTGCCACTAACATTAATGATAGCAATAATAATGGGGTCCGGCCGGTATGGTGCACATAACTACAAACAAAGTGCTCAGGGCACTATAACAGTAATCAGAACAGAACAAGGAGAACAAAGAAAGCAATCAAAATGATGCAGCAAAGTAGAAATGTAGGATTTGAAATTTTTGCATGGTGGGAGTACAATCAGGAGTGGTTTGCGGTGACATCATGTGTAAATCTCTTTGAGTAGTAGTGGTTCATCCATAGAGTTGCCAACCACTGGTTCTTCTCAGAACCACCGCTACTCAAAAGAGATTTACAGATGATGCTACCGCAAACCTCACCTGAAAGTAGAAATGCACTGATTTTTTTCAAGGTTTTCAAATAAAAGTTGTTTAACACTTTAAGGGTTTGGAGTGGGACTTTTGGCACAGATTGTCTTTAAACACTTAATAGTGTAAACAGTTAGGGCCAAATTTAACAAAAACTGCTTAGCAAATAAAAATATTGCTTAAGCAGAAATAGGTTACCAGCCAAATTGGCATGTCGTTCACTTTGTTGTGACTGGTGCCCCGTTATTATTTTTTTTGCAATGTTTTCTGCTTAACAGCTTTATGAAGTTCGGCCCAGATCGCAAGACATTACAATCCTGAGGCATTTTGACAAGAGATGACGTTGTTGTTTATGTCCTGATTTGTTTGTTGTTTACACCCCCCATAGCTGCCTCCCAGCGTATGTGGGCCCTGCAGCGACTCCGTAAGCTGATTTCGACAGAGTTTCATCAGAGTCTTAATGTAGAGGCAATCTTGGGCCTTGAGGTCAGCGACGAGTTTGCAACCACGTACAACGTAAGATCCTCCACAATATTGATTAAACATCACCAGCATTGTCCTTCACGTGTTTAGCAAGACCACAGCCTCATTTGTAGATTAGCAAAAGCCGAGAGTAGTCATCTCATCTTTCCTTTTTGGCTTTTAACTCGCTTAAATCATTTCCTGGTACTTTTATTGTTTTCAAAATTGTAAATTGAGAATGCCATTCGGTTGTTGGAATGCAAAGTTTAGTATACTTAAGAATAAACCTGAAACGGTGGTCAGTTGCTGCTAATTATATAAAGCAACACAAACTGAAATTAAATGTTTACTGTTGGATGCTTGTTTAAAGCCATTTTATGTAAATTGCCAATCAAAATAATAATTGTGGATAGAGATTAAATTATGAAAGTGTCCCTCATTATTATTTTTGTTATAAGAATAAACTCACATAACAATTATTTTCATCAAAAGCCCCACAGTATTATTTCTTTTTAGTCACGATTTGAATTTGTGAATGCACTGAATAAATCAAACAAATTTAATAGGTGAAGGAGGTTTTTTTTGGAAGAAAAAAATAAGAATTTAAAAATACAGACTTTGTAGAATCATCCTGTTCAGTTTAAAACAGCTTCTTTTGACTGATTCGTCCACGAAACTCAATTCCAAGAGATTTTTTTTTACGAAAAACCACTTAAAACTTTACGAATACTCGTTCCATTATTTGGCCGTTTCTTCCAGGCTTTCAATGGCACAGCTCTCGCCGCCTTAGTCAAGGGTCTACCAGAAGCCCTCCAGCGCCAGTACGAGTACGAAGACCCCATCGTCAGGGGTGGCAAACACCTCCTCCATAGCCCCTTCTTCAAGGTCCTGGTAGCCCTAGCATGTGACCTGTCCCTGGATGCTCTGAGCTGCTGTGCCGAGTCTCACCGCTGGGCCTGGTTCAGACGGTACTGCACCGCGGCTCGAGTTGCTAAGTCACTGGAGAGCCGTCTTCATTTGCCAGATGCATTTTGCGATGAGGTAAAATTATTGCTGTTTAAAAATCATTGTATCAGCAGTGCAACATCTTGAAAAATGGCCCCTATGCACCATGCTTGTTTGAAATTGCACGTACAATTTTTATCTCCTGGAAAAAATTTATCCTAGATATACACAAGATCAATGGAGCCGACATACCATGTATTACATGTCTTAGCGTGACGTCTCTCATTACATTTGAGATGTTGTTCTATGTGCCCCGTGAAACAAGATACTGACAAAACAGGGAGACTGCCAACATAGGACCAGATAGCTTAGTTGGTTGAGAACTTATATGTAAACCTGAAAGGCGCAGTTTCAAATCCCATTTTAGTCCATTTTTTTCTTTGTTTACCCAAAAATTGCGACCGAATGTTTTTTGCATCGACGTTACAGAACTATATACCAGGGACCACAAATTTGCTCTTGCATTTTGCTGTTTGGTATTTACAACCTGCTTAGAATTGATATATTAATAGTATTCATAAACAAAGAATCATAAAATTCTTAAAATTGTCTATTTGGTGCGTGATGTTTGGCAAGGTGTACCTCTCCCCCTTGTGCCTTCATTGTGTTCTGGGAACCTAGAGTGGAAGAGTTTGTTAAGAGTATGGGAGCATTTGGGTGGGTTTCCCCCAGCCACGTATTGGGCATGGAATAAGCTTTCTGTAAATATTGCTACAATAACCAATAATATGTATTGATATTTGTTGATCAGGTGATGAAGAAGATACGAGAGATCAGTGCCGAGGGCGACACCACCATCCAACATGAACATGAAAACCATAAGGAGTTTAAGCGAGAACACGACGAACAGATCCTGATGTGGATGAACAGGTTAGTGGATCCTCATCAACAACTTCAAAGTTCTCAGCTTGTCCTGGCCTCCCACACCCCATCCTTATCTCCTTCCACAGTCCCCCCCCCCCCACAGTCTCTGCCCCCTCCCACATACCTCACCCTAGTCTGGTAAAATGAAGACAGGTCCTAATGACAGTGGAATCTTAACTTGGCCCCTAACGAACGATTCAAGCTCAAATTCTGGAAGATTAAACATGAATGTCCACAATGAAAAGATACCCTGTTTGTCATGGTTATGATGCCAGAGAGTAGATCAACCAAAATTGATTATCCACTAAATTTCATTGTGGATATCAAATGATATCAGCTTGTGGTTAGGATACCAGAGAGTGGCAAGTCAACTACAATTGTTTATCCACTAAATTTCTTTGTGGATATCAAATGGTACCAGTTAGTGGTTAGGATGCCATAGAGTAGCACATCAACTACAATTATTTATCCACTTAATTTCTTTGTGGACGATATCTACTAGTCAGTTGATCATTTAACTTTTATTTTCCACAATCTTCCAGGCGGCCAGACGATTGGACCCTCTCCTGGGGAGGCAGCGGAACCATCTACGGCTGGGGTCACAACCACAGAGGTCAACTGGGTGGCATTGAGGGGGCAAAGGTCAAAGTGCCCACCTCTATCGAGTCGCTCACCTCTTTGAGACCGGTGCAGATAGTCGGTGGTGAGCAGACACTGTTTGCTGTAACTGCAGATGGAAAGGTATGGAAATTCCAACCAAAAGGTGCCGCTGTAAACCATTGTATGATAAATCAGATATTAAGATGCTACTGACCTTTTGTAGATTTTAACATTATTTCTGAAAACTTTAGAATCGTGTTTTTGCTTTTTTTTTTTTATTTTTTAGGATGTACATGTTATACTTGCTATGAAGTCATATTTTTTTTTATTTCAATCTTATTTAGTAAAGATATACAGTATTTGCATGGAATAGACTCTGATGGACAAACATGCACCCTTTTCAGCTGATTTACTATTTTTCATTGCCATAGAAATCTGCTGAAAAACCTGTACAGTACAAAGATTTTTGTTCGTTGGACATGTTCCTCTTTTCCCCAAAAACAAAGTTACATATATGGATAAATATGAATGTATTTATGTAACTTCTGATGTTCACCTTCCTGAAAACATGATATTCATTTTTTTAAATCGCCATTTTAAATATGACAAAAACCGGAGTTAAGTAGATAGTTTGCTATATGTTTGAGCTCATCTTTTGTAAAAAACTTTAGGCAGGGTTCAAGTCTAATCCCATTTGATAACAAATATAGCATTTTACAAAAAAATACTATAAAATTAATGACCAATTCATGTTGGATAAAAGGTATACACGCCAATTTTTTTCTGGACTGACCTAAGACAGACAATTAATTACATCCGGAACAATTCAGAGCACGGTGCTAATTATGAGCCTTTGTTGTCTTTCCTTTGTTGTATTTTCCTTTGTCAAGTCGGGGGTTCATCGGGGGTTCATTTTGGCAACAACTTTTTCTAAGAAAACTCTTACTCTGGAAGCTCAACAACAAAAATTTAAATAATGCCATGGATGGGCATGGAAATATTTTTGGCATACTGACCCGAAGTGGTTAAGTTTTTTTTTTTAATTCTCCCACTTATTCTGGTAGGTTTATGGTACTGGTTATGGAGCTGGTGGACGTCTCGGGATTGGAGGAACAGATTCTGTCTCCACCCCGACCCTCTTGGAGTCCATTCAACACGTTCACATCAAGCGCGTCGCTGTCAACTCGGGCGGGAAACACACTCTGGCGCTCTCCGTCGAAGGAGAAGTGTACTCCTGGGGAGAGGGAGAGGACGGGAAACTAGGCCATGGAAACAGAACGTAAGTTGAACCGGTCAAGGCACCTGGGTCGTCCCTGTCACCTTTTTGGTGACGGTAGTATGTCCATCAGATACACAAATTCTGGAAAACGTTGATGTAAATCCCACACCATCAAACGCACGTTTGGAGGCCACCATCTTGTTTGTTTGTTGGCAAAGAGTGGAATGTGGCCCAACTTAGAATTAAGGCCATTTTAAAATTAGTATATACCGTCTGCTCGGGACTATAAGGTCATTAGCCCAATTTGCATGGTTTACATCTAATTGCTTTTGCATATTTTGGAGCTCCTGGTTAATGGAGTTTATTGATCAAGAGTAGTGTTCAAAGTATTTGTTTGGCAAAAAGAAACAATCGTTTTCTAAGTAAAACGTTTGTTTATTTATGTATTTTTTTTGTTTTTTTTATTTATACACATTTTTGCATTTAATGCTCCTTTGATCATTGCGAGTATGAAATTGCAGTTAATGACTTAATAGTAATGAGCCGATGATATATAGGTTTTGTGTATTGTAAATGAAGTTAGACAGTATTTGGCTTGGGTATATTAAAAAATGTAGTAGTTTTATTCAAATTTTTAGAATGACAAATCAGTTATTGTGATTTCCCCTTTCTCATTAAAGGCAATGTGATCGTCCCCGAGTTATTGAAAGCCTCCGCGGGAAGGAGGTTGTAAACATTGCTTGCGGTGGTGCTCACAGTGCCTGCATGACATCCAGCGGGGAGCTCTTCACCTGGGGGAAAGGTCGCTATGGACGGCTTGGCCATGGAGACAGCGAGGACCAGCTAAGACCTAAGCTGGTAAGTTCAATCAGTTGCTTTATAAGTCCTATTGATGTAGACCATGTAACATGTGACATCAAAAAGAGCCACAGAGCTTGGACTTCCTGCAAGCATGAGTTGTGCAAAAGCCAAGGAAGAAAACAACAAATCTTACTTTTTGTGGAGATTGCACTATCTGATTCTTTATTAACTTTTGGTATGAAAAAAAGGACCAGTGTGATATCTTGCCTGCCAGAAAGGCCCTGGAATGTACCAGGTCAATCTTTTTGTAAACAAAGGTCACATGGTCAGTGCAGGGCTCTCTCCAGGTTCGAATCCCAGTTATGACACTTGTGTCCTTGAGCAAGACACTTAACTATAATTGCTCCTCTTCGCCCAGGAGTAAATGGGTACCTGTGAGGGCAGTGATGGTTCTTGTGATTGATTTAGCTTGGTGCGTTACATATTGGGCAGCACAGGCTGTATACTCCCCAGGGAGCTGAGATGGTTTAAGGATTGAACTGAATGGCCCTGTGACCAGGGTTTATAGTGCATGCGCGTCACTGAGTGAAGGACTTGAGCGCTATATAAGAAGCCATTATTATTACCATGTTTTGTTTTACCTCCGTAGTTGGAAGCCCTTAAAAGCTACCGCGTCATCGACGTTGCCTGCGGCAGCGGAGATGCCCAGACTCTCTGCATCACAGACGATGATAACGTGTGGTCTTGGGGAGACGGCGACTACGGGAAGCTGGGCCGAGGAGGAAGCGACGGATGCAAGGTGCCCCAGAAGATCGACATCTTGAGTGGGGCTGGCGTCTGTACAGTGGAGTGTGGGTCACAGTTCTCGATTGCGCTTACAAAGTCCGGCGCTGTGTATACCTGGTAGGAATTTATTTTGCATCTTATGAAAAAACATTTTTTGCATTTTTATATTCTGCTCCCTCAGCTTTTAGAACGGAGAATGCTAAGTTTCAACTTTTCAACTTGTTTCTACTTAATGTTTTTTTTTAATTATTGCAATTCAAATTTTATTACCAAGTTTCTCAATCTTTTAAAGGGGTAAGGGAGATTACCATCGCTTGGGACACGGTACTGATGATCATGTACGGCGCCCTCGCAAGGTGGCTGCGCTCCAGGGCAAGAAGGTCATCTGTGTGGCAACAGGGTCGTTGCACTGTGTGGCATGTACAGATCAAGGTCAGTAGATTCCAAGAAGTAAATGACGGCAGCAAATAGCCGGTGATCAAACTTTGTTCAAATGCCTTAAATTGTTTGTCTTTTTTTTTTAAAGAAAATGCTGAATTTTTGTGTTTTTTTCACTGTTCAACTTCTTTGCTTTGCTTGTATTTCTCTCCCCAAGTCTTTTGCTAATTTTGTAATAGTAAGTGTATGAGAAAACCTTTAAAAAAGTTGGCCTTCCCACATCAGTTTTCTCAAATTCATCTTGACCAAGTGAGCTTTAAAACAACCGTCGTAAATTTTGATTTACATCAATCAGAACATTGGCAAGAGCTCTTTGCAGGGCCTCATCATTCAAGGCAAAGGAAAAGGCAGATCAGAAATTTTTAAAATCTTAAATATGTCAGCGGTAGAGTTTGATTAAATTTGATTTGATTTGATTTGATCAGGTGAGGTCCACACATGGGGAGACAACGACGAGGGTCAGTTAGGTGACGGAACAACCAACGCCATTCAGAGGCCGAGGATGGTCACTGCACTGCAAGGTACTCAAACAATACTGGTTCTCTTTGAAGAATAACATCCCCTCAATGTTTGAAGAAAGATCTATAAACACCACATTCAGTTTAGGCAGTCCTAAACCTGATTTAAACAGGTTTTAAATGGCTGATAAAGACATAACTTGTGCTGTGAATGCCTAGGGAGGTAGGAACTATTTTAGGTATGCAATAATGTTTTGCAGTTCTTGTGACAGTGTTAGAGTTTCCAGTTTTGTTTTTCCTTTCTCAACGGTTAGAATGCTTTCAATCTTCCCATGTTGTGTAATTGAAGCTGTTAGTGGAAAATTGTTGGGGTGGTTTGATTTTTTTTCCATTTTGATAAAGTCTTTCACCTCATGCTCGATGTTTCCTTTCTCACCCGCAGACAAAAAGATCACCAACGTAGCATGCGGCTCAGCCCACACCATCGCGTGGTCCACGAGCAAGCCAGTCAACGCCGGCAAGCTCCCCAGGGCCATCCCCATGGAGTACAACCTCCTGAGGGATGTGTCCATCCCGGTCATCCGCAACCGCCTGGTGCTTCTTCATCACTTCTCGGAGCTCTTCTGTCCGTCCATTCCCATGTTTGATCTCCACTCCGATGAAGACAGCAAGACGGGGGGTGGGAACTTGGTCGGTATCGACGCTCTGAGAGGCTTGCTGGTGTCATCAGGGAAGGTGAGATTCCATCAAAATCCATCAGCCGGCGACATTGCTGGTTGAATTTTGTACATCCAGGTCAGCTGAGGGGTTTCTTTCCTTGCCTCTGTGGACCCTGGTTCGAATCCTGCTTGGGACTGGAGCCATGCTTTGATTGGCTTTGTGGCCCCTACCTGAGTGTGTGGTTTTTTTCCTCCCAACATCTAAAACAGATTTCTTAAAAGTCTTCTCTTCAAATTAACTCTAGGCCTACGGGTTCCAGTGCAAGGCACTCTTGAGCGTTCCTTCGTTTTCATTTCCAGAGATATTTTGATAAAATTTGACCCTTCATCACATGAACCCTGAATAGTTGATTCAGTAATCAATTGAGTTAGTTGCAGACTTGACATCATTTGTTTTGGTGAAGAAACCCTGAAAGGGCGAAAGGGAGATTTTTATCAAAGTAAACTCATATTGTTTTATTCTTTTTTATCTGATGAATCTTTGAACCGAGGCATCTTCAAATTTATATTTCTAATTCTAATTTTAGGAACAATTAGAAGCCAAGCTTTATTATGTTTCATATTATGGGATGTATCTTAAAGGGTTCTTATTATATTTTGAGATTAATATTTTGTTTGTTTTTTATGTCACAATTTTAATTCCAGGAAGCTGCCTTTCGTAAAGTTGTCCAGGCCACCATGGTCCGTGACCGACAGCACGGCCCGGTCATCGAACTCAACCGTATTCAAGTGAAGAGATCCCGCAGTAAAGGTGGTCTTGCCGGCCCCGATGGGACCAAGTCTGTCTTTGGTCAGGCGTGCTCTAAGCTCGGTCAGTTTGCATCCGAGAGCTTACTACTGCCTCACCGGGTCTGGAAGGTCAAGTTTATTGGTGAGTTTTGCCTCCAAGATGTTTGGCTTCAAAACTGTCTTCCTGGATGCCATATGGTTCATACATGTATATCATAAGCATATTCAAGTTGGCTGAGTGGTTTTTTGTTCCTGCCTTTCACCTCTGTGTAAATATTGTTTTTAGTCCCATTCTGATTGTGTGGATTTTGTTTTATCCCCAGTTTGGGTTTTCCTCCAACGTCTTACACTGACATTTCGTCATCATGTTCTCTTCACAGATATCTTAAGGCCGAGGGGTTACAGTGCAAGGCACTTTTGAGGGTCTTGATTTCGTTTCCTTAAAATATTTTTGCCTGAAATGCAATAGTTTTAAGAAATTAGTAAATCAGGTAGTTTTGATCCCACCAGTCCAAAATCTGATGTTTGAAAA